>JAQQSW010004736.1:0-14369 GCA_028646575.1 Pseudocheirus occidentalis | reverse complement strand
AAAGAAAGAAAGAGAAAGGAAGGAAGGAAGGAAGGAAGGAAGGAAGGAAGGAAGGAAGGAAGGAAGGAAGAAAAAGAAAGAAATAAAGGAAGGAAGAAAGGAAGAAGGAAGGAAGGAAGAAAGAAGGAAAGAAGGAAAGAAGAAAAGAAACAGAAAGAAAATCCTTGTTATTAGATTTATAAATCAGGAATGAAGAGATATGCAAAGTGGTTGTGTTCAGATGAGAAGTCTTGAATTCCATCAAAAGAACTGATTCAGAATAGACCAAGTTAGAAAGAAGGAAAGAAAGAAAGAAAGAAAGAAAGAAAGAAAGAAAGAAAGAAAGAAAGAAAGAAAGGTTAAGCTTACTTAGAATGGGGTTAAATGAGCTAAAAGAATAGAACCTTTATTTCACTCCTCTACATTCAATGAAAATAAATACCTGTGATAAGAAACATAAATTGTATAAAATTTCAGTTAATTAGGCTCTACCTATTTGGAACCCTGAATTAACTGGAATTTTTCCCCTCTTCCCCACACAAAATTTTAGGATATATCTTAATCTTAAGAAAAAAAGATTAAAGAAGTGAACTCAATAAAACAAACATACAAACAACTTTCAGATTATATCACAAAGTAAGTTTTCATACAGGCAAGAATAATTTTATTAGATTCAGTACATTATATCTACTATGGCAGGAAAATGGACTTGGAGCTTAGAAAAATGGTAGCATGAAATAGGATATATGAACACTCAGGTTAACCAGAAACATTTCATTTTTACAAATATTTACTATGTCTTCTATGGGCAAGGTACATGTGATACAAAGATCCATCTAACATTAAAAAAAGGGATAAGATAAGCAAAAGCACAGAGAGCAGAATGATAATAGAGTAATTCCTAAAGAAATTAATTATCAATGAATTTATTATTATATATTGTTATATTAATTAATTAATTGAAAAGTTTAGTAAGAAAATAGAACATGTAAAAGGCAGTGAGTACTAGGAAAGAAGATTAGAGGTCCCCAATGAAGGGGGTCTTTGCATGTCAGGAATAGGGATGTATGTTTTTTGTTGTTGTTGTTTTTTCCATAGGCAATTCCCCATAGAGGGGAACTCTAGTTTAGGAGAGTGAAATGATCATACCTGTACATTGAAGAAGATTATTTAGTAGTGTTACTGGAGGTAGCTGGAGAAAAGTATAAACTAGAGGGAGGGCAATCAGTAAGAAGCTTTTGCAATAGTTCAAATGAGATGAAGTGAGAGCTTAAGATATAGGAGTTGCTTTGGAAATTAGGAATAGGGGCCAACTGGGAGAGAGACTGTAGAGGCAGATACAACAGGGCTCTCAAAACTCTTTCTTCTGACATTACAGAGTGAGGTCATAGGAAGATCAAAGATGCATCTCAAGTGGCTAGAGGATAGTGGTACCATTGATATAAATAAAAAAGTAATGGTGAGGCTTGGGACAGATGTAGAGGAGGAAAGATAAAGAATTCAATGGTATATCTGTTGAGTCAAAGGTCCAATACCACCTGTGGGGAATGATGTTTAACAGATAACTGGAAATATGGTATTGGATCTCCAAGGAAGATTTGGGGTAGAGATACAGATGAAGGAATGGTCTGGACAGAGACAATGATTCAATTAATAAAAGTAGATGAAGCTGTCAAGGGAGGGAATACTGAAAGAGAAGGTAAGAATGTCAGCTCAAGGACAAGAACTTCAAGTGGGGGTGGGGGAGCATCTATTTCTGGTAAAAGGATGAGGAGGTAACAAAAGAGATATGGGAGGGGACAGTGTCTCAGATGTCAAGAGAAGAACTGAGAGATATTAAAAAAAAATGTGTCATTTGTTTCAAAGAGTTCAAAGAGGATAACAGACCAAAAAAAGTGTCATGAATTTGGTGAAAAAGAGGTCAACAGTGACCTTGGGGAGAGCTGTGTAAGCAGAGAAGATAGAAAATCCAGTCTAGAACACTGGAGCCCTAAACAATCCAATCAAGTGGTAAACTCAGGATACATGGCACAATGGACAAGAACCCTGTCTCAGAGTCAGGAAGATCTGAGTTCTGATTCTGTCTAAGCAAGTCAAGGAACTTGACCTCAAAAATCCAGGCAAATATGTTAAACTCTAACGGCAGAAAAGTTCTTTATCTTTATCTACAGGAGGAAAAGTCTTCATCAAGAGATCCTGTTGCCAATAATGTGACAGGTCTGTGACAAATTAATTATAATGTGAAAATGTACTTTTTTCTACAATTCCATACCTCAAATTTTTTGCTTACCTGCACTGTCATTGTCATCTGCTATGACATCTCCTGGATCAGTGATCATGTCCTGGTGGCCTGAAACCCTTCAGCTCCAAAACTCTTATTCCTCAGATGGGTAAGTGCCTCCCTGGCCCACTATATCAAGGCTGACTGCTGCCATGTGTCACCACCAACCCTGGCCATGTTGATATCCATCTTGTTACCCCATACATCCTTATGCCCTACTTCCAGTATATTTGGAAGAATAAACTAATCAAAACTGCAATTACTTCTGGAAATAGTGTGTCAATCTCCTCCACTCTGGTTTCACTCCTTATACCTGTGTCTTCTCCAACCAAAATACCCTTTCCTGGATACTCTCTTATACTACGGTATTTGCTTTTCTTAAGGTCTACGTTGCTTCAGGGAACAGCTATCTCACCTTTGAATCTATGTCCCTGGCACATAGAGAGATATTGTGGACTGGAAAGCTGGTCCTAAAGTAGCCAAGACCTAGGTTGAAGACCTCTGACACACAACCTCTGACAACTAATGCCCAGGGTTCTTGTGAGGATAAAATGAAATAATATTTGTCCAATGCTTTTCAAACCTTAAAGCCTTATATAAATGCTGGCTATTATTACCAATGAGATCCTAGACCTAGTCCCTATCTCTAGTGTTTTGTGTACAGTAAGAAGCTTAATGAATGTTGTTTTTCATGTAAGGAAACCTATGCTTGTCTTGATTACCTTACTATGCATTCTCCTTGTTTCTCTTTGAGGCAGATATAAAGGGAATCTGGCTTTTGATCATACTGCTTTTTTAACATCTGGATTCCCCAAAAAATCATTTCAAAGAGATGGCTGAATTGTACCCATTTTGACCTATCAGATTCTTAAACATAAGGTCATTAGGAAAGGTTATCTACTTCCAGATATTTGATCCAACACAGAACAACCATGGCCTGGATACAGGCTGCCTTGCAGGATGCAGGCTGAGTGTCCCAAGCACAAAGTAATCGCAATAAAATGCTTTTTGTGCTGACTTTAAGCTTCGACAAAAGCACATATCTGGACACAAAGATGTTCTTGATTCTGCCATAAGGCTAATATTTACTTTGCTTCTGAAGGGGATAGTTCTGTTAGCCCTGGTAAAGGCCATTTTCCTGAACCATAAAAGGGTATTATGCGAGTATTGCTGGGATGGCACTCTAGTTAGAAGGGCAGTTGCTGACCTGGAAATGACTTAATAACATCAATAATTTTCTTATAAAGGGGTGGGTCCTAAGTACCCTGGGTGATTACCCAACAGTCAGGTCAATATATGACCTTTGACCCCAAGATACCCTTTGGTATATTTAATATTTACTTAAAGGATGACTTAAGAAGTCTCCTCTGATTTTCCTTTTCATCTTTTTGTGGTAGTTCTGCTACTGCAATTAAATATGAAATATTCCCTAGATTTCTTCTCTTGATTTGTTCTTCTCTTTTCTTCTCCTAGCCTTGACAAAAATAATCTGGATGATTACAGATGTTAAGGCTTCTTAATATTTTGCAAAATTGTTTCTCCTTTCTTCAAAAGAGACAGCAGATGGTAGACAGCAAAATCTTGAGGGTGAGTGTTTCATATATACATATATATCTATATACACACACATACCTATTATATATATTAAACATATACATATAAATACTTATATATACACATTTATACATCTATATGTGTATACACATACCTTATGGTCATATTTATATGAGTCTTAGGTTAATTGGTTATTGCTTGTGTGTTTTTCTACTTCCCCTTTGCCCATCACTACCAACTGAATCAGTTCAAAAATAGAGAGGCCGTTTTGGTGATCAGGGGTTGCCACGTAAATGAGAAATTATTGTTCTGACAGAAGGCTCCATTCTATTATCGACTTTTGTTACTGTTGTGGAGAGGGTGGGCGTCTGATGATATCCTCTGTGTTTACAATTACGATAGGTTCTTTACATTAGTATGCAATGACTCAGAAAAAAAAAAGCTCATTTTTAGGGAGAAGTCCTCAATGGGCAGTAAATTACTCATAATATCCCCCTAACTAGCAATTAGCCTTGTTTGCCAACGACCTGAATTGTCTCAAATAGTTTCATGCAGCCTTGGTAGTTATCACTATACTTCTGTTCATACATTTAAAGTATGATTTCCCTGACTTGCCAGACAGTCTAAGATGAGTTAGTATTAAAAAAAAAAAAAATAATGGAGTGGCTTGGTGGTGCAGTGAGTAGAGCACCAGCCCTGGAGTCAGGAGGACCTGAGTTCAAATCCGGCCTCAGACACTTGACACACTTACTAGCCATGTGACTTATGGCAATTCACTTAACCCCAATTGCCCTCCAAAACAAAATAATAATAATGATACAAAGCATGTTGCTATGGTGGGAACTGGCAGCATTGGTAGATCTTGGAGCCAAAGGATGCAGGTTCAAATTCCATTGCTGCTACTTTCTCTTTGGATGGCTTTGGACAAGTTATATCCCTCCTTATATGAGCCAGTTTTCCCATCTGTAAAATGAAAGGACTTTACTAGATGATGCTCTAAGATTATTTCCCACACTAAATCAATTAATCCATGAATTACAGGATTTTTCTTTAAAAGGATTTTCACTTGAACCCCAACCTTGTTTCAGCTCAATCCTGGAAGGAAGCAGGTCTTAAAATATAGAACCCTGAAGAATTCGGCATAAATAAGAGAGAGAGTTAGGTGACATGAGATACTACATTTATTCCATTGTAGACGAGGACAAAACTCTGGGCTACTATTGTTAGAGGTGAAAAGTGTGTGTGAAAGTCTGCTCTGGTGCCTGTTAGATAAGGGACTCCCTCAGTCTGAATAACCTGAACAAGATTTATACACAGCACTGAAATGGGTGCTTTTTTTTAAAAACAGGGTGTCCTTGCTTACAAGGACTATTAATCTAAGTACAAAAGAAACCAAGTGAGGAGTCCCTCATAGAACCTTTGGGAAAGAGATCCTAGGTTGGAGTAAAAAAAAAATTTGCAAAAAAAAAAAACCAAACCAAACAAAAAAGACCAACCAAATCCACACCGTGTTTCTCATTCCACTCACTGAGATGCAGAAAGGAGTAGGCTTCACTTGCACTCTTAGGATGGGCCCAAAGTCACTTTTAGAACAAGGCACTTCTGTCAGCAGGGGAAATTTTCTAAATATAAAGGTTAAAAGAGCTTAATAAAACAAGAGGCCGACTCACATCCTCCCTAGAAAGAGTAGGATGCTTTGCAAAAGGTCATGGAATAATGTTGTTACTGCTTGGTGTGAAGTTCCTTAAATACCCCCAATGTGTCACAATCTCCATGAAAGGAGTCCTTTATGGGAAGTTTGGATTCATCCCCGAAAACTCTGAGCTGGCTGCTACAAGGGGTTTCTTTCTTGCATTCTCTCGCTCTGGGGCTATACCACTTACGCTGGCATTCCTGGGGCTTTGCCTAACCATTCTACAATCCCTTTACGATCTATGCAGAAATTATCTCTATTTCGAAGTCATCAAATGTAGTGCGTGGGCATAATGGCTGCCTTCCAGTGAGCTGAAAAGCTCTCATGGCTTGGCATACATTTTTTCCCCGGGCCCTCTAGTAATGGCATTTCACTTAATACAATATACCCCTAACTGAGTTTTAGTGAATTCAAATGAATTTAGTCTCCTTATCAATATCCTCTATTTGGTAGCAAGATTGCTCTTCACTGCTCCCTGCCAATAAACCCAGTAGAAGTGTTGCCTCATTCCCTCCAAATTGTTTTTGTTTTCCTGCTATGAAAGTGTGCATCAGGAAGGGAATAGAAACTGTGAGAGGAACACATTTATATCAAAAATGTAAATACCAATGACTCAGATGGAGATCCACTTGAAAGGGGTTACATTGGCATGAGTGACAAATGCCCTTATGATGCCAGCTGCTTTATAGGAGAGGAACTGAGATTGAAAAGAAGGTAAATTACTTGTTTGCAGTCTTATATGATCATAGGTTATAGATGCAAAATTTAAAGGGACTGGAGAGGCACCGTAAGGAGGCAATTCTCTCATGTTACAGTTGAGGAAACTGAGTCCCAGGGATGTTACATAGTTATCACTGAGAAAGAAATGAACCAACATCCTCTGACTCCAGAGTCAGGACTCTTGCCATTGTGCATGACTCATTAAGTCTTGAAGGCTGCTGTCAGAGTCTGAATATAGAAATGCTGACATTCCATTTAGAAATAAGATTCTGTCAGTACATTCCCAAGCCTGGGTAACACCTGTCCTAGAAAGCAGGAAAAGTTCTATCACTGTTTCTAGGGTTCCTGGATTTGCTGTTTGGAGATGGTTAATCACCTATAAATTAAGGCAAAGGAATGAATCACTTATTGTGAAAGTCAGATTACTGGGAAATAAAGGACTACATTTTAATATTTTCTAAACTATTGAGACAGTTTTCTGAACTGTTTTTTCTTAAAATGGAGTTTTTCACCCAGTTTAATGCTATGTTAGCAAAGTGGGTACCTGTTTATATGGGAGGCAGTGATGTAGTGAGGCTTCTTTTTCAGGTAAATCTTGGATTCAATAACCTATGAGGTCCATTCCAAGTCTGAAATCCTGTGATTCTAAATGGTTTGAGCTATCAAGCTGTAGAATGTTACAGCTGGAAGGGAATTTAGTACTCATGTAATCTAATCCCATCATTTTATGGATGAGGAAACCTAAGCCCTTTGAAGTTAAATAACTTGGTTAAGACTTGGGATCATAGGATTTAGCCAAGAAGAGACCTTGGAGACAGTGTAGCCCAACTCTCTTTTTATTTGTAGCATCCTCTCCAGGAACTACTTTCCCAACATGACACTCCTAAGTTTGCAGTTTCAGTTCCCAGTGTGGGTAACTAATAATCCCTTGGGTTCCAAATGAGTGCTCTTTTGGTCTACACTCCTAAAGATAGGCTCATGAACCCCTACTACTGATCATACCTTAACTCAGCAGTCTTTTATCACCTCAGGGCTATACTATTACAATAGCTTTCTGTTTCATCTCATAGACACTAATCTGTCCCCACTTCAGTTGTTACAAATTAATCTTCCTAAAGAGTAAATCTGACTGGGTCATACTTTGGGACTAGAAAGGCACCCCACATACCAACTCAATAAATTCCAGTGGTTCCATATTGCCTCCAAGATTAAATATAAAATCCTGTTTGACATTTAAAGTCTTTCACAAACTGTAACCCCACTCACCTGCCCTTGTACCATAATTCCCACGTGTGCTCTTCCATATAGTGACACTGGACTCAGCGCTGTTCCTCTGGGTCTTTTCTGTGACTGTTCCCCACACCTGGAATGTTTACCCTCCTTACATATGCTTCATGGCTTCCCTGGCTTCCTTCAAGTCCCATTTTCTATGAGAAGTCTCTCTTTGAACTCTCCTCCCACCCTGTCCCCATTAATCTTAGTTGGGCCCTTAATTTTCATCATTCCCCCCCCCCCCTTTCAGACTCCAGGCGGAGAATCTCTGCCAGTTAGGTTATTCAATTGGGTTCCTAAGATCAGCTCATATTTTGAGCTGAAATGTTACCTGACAGGGTCAGTTATCACTTGACGTCATAATTTGCTCTCTTCTCTGCTGCCAGAAGTCATGTTTCTGAAGAGTACTTCTTAGCCTAAAACCCTACCAGCTCTCATTATCTGTGGCTATCTCTCTGCTCTCTACTGCATTTAGGGTTTTCTTGTTATTGTTGTTAATTCAGCCATTTTATAGTCCTGTCTGACGCTTTGTGACCCGACTTGGAGTTTTCTTGGCAAAGATAATAGGATGATTTGCTATTTCCTTTTACAGGTTATTTTACAGATGAGCAAACAGTCAAGTGACTTGCCCATGGTCATTCAGCTAGTAAGCGTCTGAGGCCAGATTTCAACTCAGGACGATGAGTCTTCCTGACTCCAGGCCCAAGCACTCTATCCACTGTGCCACCTAGCTATCCTACTGGGTAACTGACTTCACTATATGGTGCCACGTCCAATGAGAAGAGGAGAAAATCCAAATCCTCCCATCCCCAAACTGCTCTCTTGTCGTGTGGCAGGACTCACACTCCCCAAGTCTTCTCTCTGCCTTGAATTATACCGTAACTCAATGTAGAGCAGGAATAATTAGCTTTTCACAACCAAATCTTTTACCAGTCAAAATGACAAGCTCCCTTTCTAATTCAATAAAAACAAACAAAAAAATGGGAACAAAACCTCTTTTGCATCTTGTAAAATTATAATAAGGAATTAAACCCCACTTCTTTAGGACATAAATTATCTATCATAAGCTTTTATGGATCTTTTAGTTATTAAAACAACTGAGCTGGGTAGAGAGAACTAAATTCTACTCACCAAGTACTGATAAGAATGAAACCTTGAGTAGCTAAGTGACTTGCTGAAGGCTACACATGTAATAGAACAGACCTGGGATTTGAACTCATATCCTCACTTCAAATTCAGTGTTCTTATCACTCTACTACTGTTATATCTTACTTTATATAAGCACCTGTCTTCTAAAAGGACTCTAAAAGCATCTACAGTCTTGGGGGCAGCTAGATGGTACAGTGAATAGAGCATGGGTCCTGGAGTCAGGGGACCTGGGTTCAAATCCAGCTTCAGACACCTAACATTTACTAGCTGTGTGACACTGGGCAAGTTACTTAACCCCAATTGCCCTGTTTCCCCCCCTCCAAAAATAATCTGTACTCTTTTCCCCACCTCTAGATTTATGTTACTCTTCACAAAGTAATCACTTTCATATTTAAGCATTCATATTTCCTCTCAAAAGCCAATTCTGCTCTGAAAGAGTTAGCCATGAAGAAACCATCAACCATTAATAACTTAGTTTGAATTGGCTTCACAGATTAGCTCCCAGGGCAAGGCCCTGAAGGAGCTCTTATCTGGCAATCTTGCTGCCTCCTACTTAAGTTTTTTTCTTGATCCTCTCTGCTGAAATCCCATTATACTTTATTTATCTGTTTACATTTTTGTATCCCCAAGCAAAATATAAATTTCTTGCTATTTGGGCCTTTTTTTAAACCTGGCACCTCCAGTGCATAACACAGTGCCTTACACACAGTAGGTATTTAATGAGTGCTTATTGAATTGAATTAATAGCCATTATAAGCTTAGGAAAGATCTTGAACATAGAGTGCCGCCCATAAAGAGAAAATATTCATTGATAGTATTGATAGTAGGAGATGCTAGTGTTAGAAGGATAACTGGAGTATGCTGCATGATGGGTATTATAACCCAGGAGTGGAAATTGAAATGGAGATAGAGAGACAGCAAAGACCCACTTTACTATTTTATTTACATCTTCCACAGTCTCCCTCATCTGCTATAGAGGGCATCTGAACTGAAGATTGTATCTGACTTAGGAGAAATAGAGAAAGAGTGAAAGGGGGAATAAGCAGAAATGACAACACTTCGAAGAAAAATACACACACAAAAAGATTTTACCTTGAAAAGTTCCAAGAATGGACCAAGAAGTCAGTGTATTGTGGATACAAACAAAGAGAAAATATTCTCTTGGCCCTCTTAACCACCAACCCACACTTGGATGTCATCCTTAGGCAAGATAGCCCCAGACACTTTAATAAATCAAGAAGCCTCTCAGAAATAGTTTAAATGAGATCATCAGATAGATTAACCCCTTAGAGTCTCAGGTGGAAGGAGAAGAGCAATAGGGATTAAAAGCAAAGGGGGCTGGGATATTTTGCAAGGAATCACTCTCTCCACACAAAAAGGACTTTAAGTATTTTAAAAATATAAAAGCAAGAGACTGCCAGCTCTAATAGAAACAAGGTCACTCAGTCACAGAGTCCTGGTCACCTCTCATTGGTGGCATGCAAATATCTAGGGATTGTGGGTAAAAGGAGGTTGATTCAATGACCCAGTTTACTTAGCTTGCCTACTTTAAAATCCAGAGCTGCCCTGGGTCTCATATTCACTGACTACCTACTTTAATCAGCATTTTGCAGGCAGAATATTAGCTTCTTTCAGGGTAATTCCATCTGGAAATTAGTTTCAAAAGAAGGACCTGAAAACCTCATACAAATGTTTATTTTTTTTTTATTTTAAACACTTCAAAATTTTTACTTTAATGGAAATATTTACTTAAAGTATTTTTTTCTTCTACATAGCATGCAATGCTCCTATCCCCCAAACAAGTAAATTTAAAAAATAAAGTTAATAATGTATCTCAGAAGCTCTGAGTACAGTTACTTGGCCTAGTAGAAGAATTATGAGGGGGGGAGAAACAGTAGTTGTTTTTTTCCCCGTTCAGTTTTACATTTGAGCAAAGGGAGATTTTTTTTAAATTTTGAAATAAAATAAAGACTGATAAATTCAAAACTCATCTCCCTGGCAAAGAAATTCTTTATTACCTTTAAGAAATTTTGACCTTGGGAACTGTACAATGACATACCCAAATCAGGTTAGCATTAAAATGCCCTGGGTGTTGATTGAATCAGACAACAAACACTGATACATTTCCTTCTATGGACCTGGTACTCAAGCATTGGTGATACAAAGGAGACATCCTTTGTCATTAAGTATATAATAATACCTTTTAGCAAGGAAGTCTAAATGTACATATAAGGTGAATAAAATGGAGATACAAGGTGATTTGGGGAAGGGTTTTAGTAAGGGTGGGCAGCACCAGCAAATGTAGAGATCAGGAAAGGCTTCATGCCTAAGGTGGCACTTTAGGTGAGTTCTGAAGGAGAAACAAACCAGCTATGAGAGACCAGGACTGGGAGGAAAAATGGAAGAAAGATAATTGAGCTCCCATGATTCAGTTCTGCACAGGTTTTCTTCCCAGTAAGTATATGGTGACCAATATTTCTGTTACCTAGTACTAAACAGGAAATTAACATCATACTTCACTATAATGGAATTAAGTATATGACCAATCCATTTTGCTTTCCATTCAATGGATTTTTATTTTACTGAAATACAAAGAAAGCTATTAGAAGCCATAGTCACATAAAAAAAGGTGGTCTTTTGGTAAAGAACCTGGAAATAGGTTAGTAATGAAGATTCCAGTGTTTTTATAAAGGGTCTTTAAAGAAAAAAAAAATTTCCTCTTGACTCTATGGGTTCTAACAGGTATGTGGTGAGGTAGTTAAAATTAATGATTATCACCTGGAGAGACTTATATAAACTGATGCTGAGCCAGAAGAGCAGAAGCAGGAAAAATTTGTACACAATTACAGACGCAACGTATGTGTGATGACTAACTTCAGTAGACTGGGATCTTCTCAGCACTGTAAGGTTATAAGATAACTCCAAAAGACTCATGATTGAAAGAGATATCCATATCCAGAGAAAGAGATGCAGAGTCTGAATGCAGATTGAAACAAACTACTTGCTGTGTTTCTTTTTCTTGTTTTGTTTTGTTTCCTCTTTCCCACTGATCATTCCATCGGTTATAATCCTTCTTTACAACCTGACTAATGATTAATGTGAAGATATTTGTAGATCCTATATTCAAGTGCATCCTGCCATGGGGGGAGGGTAGTAGGGGGAGAGGGAGAAGGAGAAAATCTGAAACTCAAGGGACTGTGGAACTGGATGTTGTAAACTAAAAGTAAACAAACCAATTTAATTTTAAAAAAATGATTGTAATGCAATGTGGAAAATCCAGCCAGTATCTATGTTTCTAACTTTCATTATCTCTGTCATATATTGTCATATCATGGGTAACTAAGAATAGATCAAATTGGAATCAGGATGGAGATAGCTCTTGAGCCCAAGACTCTACTCTGAAAGGCTAAAAAATCACAAATTTCAGACTGCAATATACAGTTGGGTGGAAGCATCATGGTGTTTGTCTGTCTGTAAACACACAGACATATGATCAATGGTACCTAATGGGTTTGAGGATGTTAAAATATGTTACAAGTTAGGAAATACATGAAAGAAGAGGTGCCAAAGATACCAGAGAAATGTATAATGGGGGAAAATGTGCCAGTCATATAACTGGGTGAGAAGGAAGGACAATCCTGAAGTCCATTGATATCCACACAGTAGATATAGTAAGGAAGTACTAAAGGGTGAACACACAGAAGAATATGGACAAGAGTTTGTTCTGGACGGACAAGTATAGATGGGAGGAAACTTGCTTTGTTAGAGGGCATACATATATGTATATATGGGCATAGATATACAATACATGTATGTGCATATGTAATAAATATATCTATGTCTACATTTATTCATTCAGCAAGTATTCATTAGATGCTTTCCATAAATAGGTATTATGCTGGGTTCCGGGAAGACAAAGACAAATTGGCAAGAATTTGTCAATAAGGAAATCACAGAGACACTGTAGAATTAGAATGCAAAAAAGTTGATTTTTCTACTAGGCATTTGAAAGCCTGGTATCTTAGTTGTTATATTCCTTTAGACATTTAACAAAGCAATAATAAGCAAACATTTAAATGTAAAGGGAAGTGATGTATCCCAAACTTTTTCTTCCCCCTTCTACATATACAACTTCACATGCCTTGATGTTTATAGTATAAAACTAACTGACTAGAGAGAACCCTGAATTGGGAGTCATGAGACATAGGTTCTAGTCCTTACTTCATCATTACACATCTGTGAGACATTAGCTAATTCACTAGACCTTTCTGGGTTTGTTTCCTCATTTATCAAAAAGAGGATCTAAATTGATGTTTATGTTGCATATTTTGCTGCAATTCTATTCTTGAAAAAAAAAGAGAGAAACATCAAAGCAGTTTGAGCAATAGAAACTGGTTTGATGAAGTAAAAGAAAGTATAGTTGGTTATTTCTAAATTATTCTGGTGCTGCTCGAAATGCCTTTCTTGTCACTCTGTAGATTACAGACATTTTCAATTATGAAGATGATGGGTCAAAATTTACTTAGCACTATAGACATTGTATAGCCTTCTTGATCTAAGCTATAAGAATTCAATAGCTCCAGGGGGCAGAGCCAATATGGCGGTGTGGAAGCAGCAAGGTGTCGCAGCTCCCAGGCAGCCACCCTAAATACCCATAAAAGATGACCCCAGATAAGTGCTAGGGCTCTCAAACTCACAACAATATAGAAAACACATCTCTCCCTGAAGGCAGCTCAGCAGTAGGGGCTCATCGCAGCAGGAGGGGAGCTGAGGTCAGCCCAGCCTAAAATGGAAACGTGGCCAGGCCAGGCCAGGCCCCAGGGCGGCAGGGAGGAAAAGAGCAGAGCTACAGCCAGTCTACAAGAGAGAAGATCTATAGCCTCCAGCATCTCCACATCTACTACGGTAGGCCTGCAGGCCAGGAGCTGGGGCCAGTCCATCCCAAAACCTTAACTGAGGACAGAGGAGCCCAGCCTCCCAAGCCCTAGCACAGCATGACTCTACCCTGCAGAACAGATCTACAGCACCTGGAGCCATCTTCACGTGTGTTAAATCAAAAGCAATAAGGATTAAGAAAGGTCAGTTAAAGTGAGTGAAGCTTTCAAACTAATTTCTGGGGAGGAAAAGCAGTTAGGCCAATCTGCCTCCAGGGCAAGGAAGCAGTGGGGGAAGGGAACTGCTGTAACTAGCAGCAGCCCCCATTGGGCTGCTTCAGAGCCCTTGGCCTGCAGACTCCACAGGGGTGCTGAATCGTTTGATCAGGGCCAAGTGCTCTTGCATTGAGCAGCCTGGATCTGGATCGTGGTCTTGGGTGGTGGTCCTAGGGTACGCTTTCAGCAAGCCAAAGCTGGAGGGACTGGCAACACACCCCTAATAGATCTGGCATCTGGGAAAACCCCAGCAATTTGGAACAGAGCATTCCCCCCTGGAAGCATAGTTCCACAAAGCTAAATTAATTGACTGGCCAACATGAGGAAAAGGAAGCAAAATAAGAACAGCAATAAAACTCTAGAATTCTTTTTTGTGGACAAAATGGATCAAAGCATTCAACGGGAGGAAGACAACACAGTCAGAATTTCCACACCAAATGCTTCCAAGACACTTGAAGAATGTCTAGAAGCTATAGATAAACTAAAAAAAGACTTTGAAAACCAAATAAGAGAAGTGGAGGAAAAATTGGGAAGAGAAATGATAATGATGTGAGAAAATCATGAAAAGAGA
>JAQQSW010004735.1:0-14369 GCA_028646575.1 Pseudocheirus occidentalis | reverse complement strand
ATATGTGTGTGAGTATATATATATATATATATATATATATAAATTTGTATTCTCTTCACCTATCCTCATACTGAGAAAATTTTCATAAGTTACAATTAATGTTTTTCCATGTTGGCACGTAAATAGTTCAACTTTGATAAGTTCTTTATGATTTCTTTCCCATGTTTACCTTCTCATGCTTCTTGTATTTGACTGTCACATTTTCTTTTCAGCTCTGGTTTTTTCAGCAAGAATGTTTGAAAGTCCTCCTCAATGTAGAAGCTGCCAGATTCTGGGTTATCCTAATTGTGTTTCCACAGTATTAAAATTGCTACCTCTTGGCAGCCTGTAATATTTTCTCCTTGATCTGGGAGCTCTGGAACCTGGCTATAACTTTCCTGGGAGTTTTCTTTTGGGGATCTTTTTCAAGAGGTGATTGGTGAATTCTTTCAAGTTCTATTTTTCCCTCTGGTTCTAAAATATCAGGGCAATTTTTCTTGAGAATTTCTTGAAGGACGCTTTCTAAGTTCTTTTATGATCATGACTTTCAGGTAGTCCAATCATTTTTAAATTGTCTCTCTTGGATCTGTTTTACAGATCAGTGGTTTTTTTCACATTGCCTTCTATTTTTTCATTTGTTCGAATCTGTTTAATAGTATCATGATTTCTCATAAAGTCATTTGCTTCCATTTGCTCCACTCTAATTCTGAAGGAATTATTCTCTTCAGAATGCTTTTGAGATTCTTTTTCCATCTGGCAAATCTGACTTTTTAAGACATTCTTCTCCTCATTGGCTTCTTGGGCCTCTTTTCCCATTTGAGTTAATCTGTTTTTTAAGATGTTGTTTTCTTCAGTCAGGCTGTTGACTCTCTTTTCATGATTTTCTTGCATCATTCTCATTTCTCTTCCCAATTTTTCCTCCACTTCTCTTATTTGGTTTTCAAAATCCTTCTTAAGCTCATCTATGGCTTATAGGAAGTCTATATATTTCTTGGAAACTTTTGGTGTGGGAGTTCTGACTGTGTTGTCTTCCTCCTGTTCATGCTGTGATCCTTTTTGTCCCCAAAAAAGAATTCTAGAGTTTGATTGCTGTTCTTACTTTCCTTCCTTTGCCTGCTCATGTTGCCAGTGAATTACTTGATTTTTTAGCTCTGTGAAACTCTGCTTCCATAGGGGTAAACTCTGTCCCAAACTGCTGGGGTTTTCACAGCTGACAGAGTTATTGGGAGGCTGCTGCAGACCCCACCAGCTTTGGTTCACTGAAAACGTACCCCAGGACCACCACCCAAGACCATGGTCTGGATCCAGGCAGCTCAACATAAGAGCACTTAGCCTCTGAACAATCGCTTGGCCCCCTGCAGTCTGCAGGTCATGAGCTCAGAAGCAGCCAGGTGGAGGTGGCTGCATGGCCACTGCTTCTGGTGCTTCCTTGCCCTGGAGACAGTTTGGACAGTTTGGACAGTTTTTGCTTTTCTACCCCAGATTTAGCTGAGTTCCACTGACCTTTAACATAGTCCTTGTTTCTTATGACTTGATAACTCTGGAAACTGCCACAGCTGCCACGATCCACTCTCCTGAAGGCTCCAGCTGCGGCTCATCCTGGCTCCCTCCCCTCCGCCCCACCCCGCCCAGGGTCAAACCTTGGTTTCAGGCTGGGCTGGTTTCAGCTGCCAGCACACTGAGATGAGCGCTTCCTGCCAAGCTGCCTTCAGCAGGAGATGTGTTTTTCTGTTGTGAATTTTTGAGCCCTAAAATTTGTTTAGAGTCATATTTTATGGGTATTTGAGGTGGCTATGTGGGAGCTGCGGAACCTTGTTGCTTCTACACCACCATCTTGGCTTTGTCCCTGTTTTCTTCTCCATCTTTCTTTCATAATTCCCCTGTAATGTTTTACAGCCTGCTTACACTTATCATGTACCTTTATAAGTCACATTGGGAAATACTATGGTGTTGTTTCCTGTGTCACAGTTGTACAACATGGGAAAAATGCTGGGTCTTTGTTTTTGGGAGAAGTTTGGGTTGACTTTGGGAAATTTCAAAGAAATATCCAATTTTTCATAAAGGAGTTTAAATGGTCCAGCAGTCTCAGGACCAACCTTCACCATCTTCTGCTTGGATGCAAGGCAGAGGGGCCTCTCATTGGAGAGGAAGAAATCACAGCACTCTACTCCCCTGGGTTCAATAGTGGTTGCTTTTTGTTAAACCAGTACAATACATGTCAACAGGGGTTCATAAATCCATCTCTTCTAACAGATGGACTGGAAGACTTCTCAATAATTCATAATCACTATGGTCCATGTTTGTCCTTACCCAATCAACTGATCAATTAATCTATCAATCAGCACTTATTAAGCATCCATTATTTGCCAGGCACTATGCTAGACACTGGTTAGAACAATGTCTCAAGAAACTTGAATTCTTTTGGGGGGAGACAACATTTATGTTGGGGGAGGTGTTATTAATACCTCCACCTCAATTGATGAAGTCACAGATGCAATCATGAAATATTAATAAGGTGTTAAATCGACCGTAGAGGGGAACCATGCCCAGACTTCCTTATCAGGTAGAAACACCTTTCTAATTGAATAAAGAAGGGAACAAAGTGATTGGCTGAGTAATCAGATTAGTCACACCACAGTGGGGGTGAAAGAAGAGGACTTTAAATTCCTGGGCCCTGAGGCACTCAAATCAATCAAATCTCAGAGCTGCCAGTAGAAGACTTCCATCAGTTCCTTTTAAAAGGAGCTACTTGACCAGTAGGAGACAATGCATCCAATGGGGAGTAGAGACACATACTCCAGATAGACACAGATCCAAAGACAGCTATTTAAATGAGGAATCAGTTTCAAGGAACATGATTCCTGGCAATCAAGAGTTGGGTTGTAGAGAGGGACAGTCCCTGCAACCAGTGGAAAGACTATATATATAGAAGGAGAGGTTCCTCTGTGACCACTGTACCAGGAGCTGTGAATTGCCTTTGCTTCACATGCATTCTATACCTGCACCTTACTGCTATTATAATCTGAGTTTAGTCTACTTTTCCTGTGGGTGTTGTAGGTAAGAGAGTACACACCAACATGAATGGAGGAGTGTTTTGTAGTTATTGTTCATATTATGTCATTTGAGTAAATCTCTTGCTAAGATCTAATTGAGTGTAGTGGCATGACAATGAGAAGTAGTCAAAAACTTAGTTAGCCAGTCATCATCTGGAGATCCATCCTGTGAGCATAAACTGGGGAAGCAGTTCCTGGAGGGACTCAGGCATGGCGGAATCTTTCAGGTAACTAGAAAATGGTAAAGATGGGGTTCCTTATCATTTGTGAAAGCTGCTTGTTGCCCAACAGCATTCTCCTTAAGAATGCTCTTAATTCAGATATGGATGATTCTTAGAAAAGAATGTGTATTAATTAGATTACCACCCCCCCACACACACACCTTTTTTTGAAGGGGGGTACTCGAGGCAATTGGGATTAAGTTACTTGTTCAAGGTCACAAACTAGTTGAGTGTCAAGTGTCTGAGGTCGAATTTGAACTCAGGTCCTCCCTAACTCCAAGTACAGTGCTCGATTCACTGTGCCACCTAGCTGCCTACCCCCACCTTTTTTTGTTTCAATAAGATCTGAGACTTTTTTTTTCAGGTTTTTGGTATCTTTCTCTTCAGATTCCTTGTGTATCAATCCCTAAATACTCTCAGACTTATGCTACCTCCAGTGGGTCTAATCTAGTTGCTTTTCCCTTCTTTGCTCTTTTTAGTACCATTTTTATCTCCTTCATAAGCATAACTAAGACAACGATGTTCATGCCCAAGAGTAATGATTTCACTGTCATTGATGGAGAAAACAGTTTAATATAATAATTTTTATAAATCTTTTCTATATTTCTTCTTTCTATATTTCTTTCTAGCTTCATCTTTAAATGGATTTGCAATGACTATATAATGGTGTCATTTTTTGTTTGCTTCCAATTTTTGGTTATGAATTACTTGTTTAATTTTAAACAACATATATTTTCTATTTTTTACTTATTGCAATCTTACCTCTGACAAGTGAATGATCTGATTGTGCATAATTAGATGATTTAGTGATAACTTCTTTTTATGTGTCTTTTTTATTTTTATTACTTAATTTATTTTTTAGTTTTCAACATTCACTTCCACAAGATTTTGAGTTACAAATTTTCTCATTATTTCTCCCCTTCTCCCACCCCAAGACTGCATGCATTCTGATTATCCCTTCCCTCAATCTGCCCTCCCTTCTATCACCCCTCCCGCCTTCACTTATCTCCTTCCCCTTCTATTTTACTGTAGGACAAGATAGATTTCTATACCCCATTGCCTTCATACCTTATTTTCCAGTTGCATGCAAAAACAGTTTTTAACATTAGTTTTTAAAATGCTGAGTTCCACATTTTCTCTGTTCCTCCCTCTCCACTCACCTTCATGGAGAAGGCAAGCAATTTGATATAGGTTATACATGTGTAGTCATGCAAAACACATCCATAGCAGTCCTGTTGTAAAAGACTAACAATATTTCACTCCATCTTATCCCCCCCCATTTATTCAATTCTCTCCTTTGACCTTGTCCCTCCTCAAAAGTGTTTGCTTCTGATTACCCCCTTGTCCCATTTGCCCTCCCTTCTATCAACCCCCCCTCTACTTTTCTGTAGGGTAAGATAGATTTGCATACTCAGTTGAGTCTCTCCCTCTTCCCCTACAATGTAAAAGCTTTTTCTTGACTTTTTAATGTGAGATAATTTACTCCATTCTACCTCTCCCTTTCTCCTTCTCCCAGTACAATCCTCTATCACCCCTTAATTTTATTTTTAAAATTGAATCCATTTATATTCAACTCACCTTGTGTCATCTACCTATCTATCTATCTTATCTATCTTTATCTATCTATCTATCCATCATCTATCTATATGTATATGTATATATGATGTATGTGTATATATCTATCTATATCTATATCTATATATCTATATATATCTATATATATAGATATCTATCTGTCTTTCTATCTATCCATCTATATTCCCTCCAATTACCCTAATAATGAGAAAGGTCTAATGAATTACAAATATCATCTTTCCATGTATGCATGTACAGTTCAACTGTATAAGTCCCTTATGATTTTTCTTTCCTGTTTACCTTTTCATGCTTCTCTTGAGTCATATTTGAAAATAAAATTTTCTATTCAGTTTGATTTTTTATCAGGAATATTTGAATATCCTCCATTTCATTGAATATCCATTTTTTTTCCCCTGAAGGATTATACTCAGTTTTGCTGGGTAGGTGATTCTTCGTTTTAGTTGTGGCTCTTTTGACCTCTGGAATATCATATTCTAAGCCCTCCAATGCTTTAATGTAGAAGCTGCTAAATCTTGTGTTATGCTGATTGTATTTCCACAATATTTGGATTGTTTCTTTCTGCCCACTTGCAATATTAAGGTATTCTTCATTGACTCTTTGGACCACTTTTGCCATTTGGGTTAGTCTAGTTAGTGTTATTTCCTTCAGTATTCTTTTGGGTTTCCTTCAGCAAGCTGTTGACTCATTTTTCATGATTTTCTTGCATCGCTGATTTTTCTCCTCAATTTTTCCTCTACATCTCTTACTTGATTTTCGAAATCCTTTTTGAGCTCTTCCATGGCCTGAGGCAAATACATATTTTTCTTGGAGGCTTTGAATGTAGGTGCTTTGATTTGGTTGTCTTCTTCTAAGTTTGTTTTGATCTTCTTTGTCAGCAAAGTAAGATTCTATGGTCTGATTTTTTTTTTTGTTGCTGTTTCTTCATTTTCCCATACAATTACTTGACCTTTTAGCTCTTTTTTTTAGGGTAGGGCTATGCTTCCAGATGTACTGTCCCAAGCTTCAGGGGTTTTGTGCAGCTGTTTTTAGAGATATTTCTAGGGACCTGTACATTTTCACTTCTTCTAAGGTTGTATGATCTAAGGAGAGGTGTTTACTCCTCTCTTAGTCTCTGTTCTGGTCTGTGAGTGACCACAAGCACGCTTTTCTGCCTCAGAACCGTGAGGAGGATTCCCTCTCTACCAGAACTACAACCTTTTCCACACCAGCATTCCTCCTTGCCCTAGGCCTGCCACTTAGGACTGCAACCCAGATCCAAGTACAGACAAAGCAAGAGAATCCTTCCTTATTGCCAACAAAGAGATCCCTGGAATCGCCCTCCAATCAACAGCTTGATCCCTTGCTGTGGGCTGAGAGCTCCAGAAACAACTACTGCTGCTGCTGCCCTGGGGCTAGTACTGGACCTTGCTCCTTTCTCACCTAGGGCCAACTGACCTTTCCTATTGATTTTCAAAGTTATCATTGGTGTTTGTGGGTTGAAAAGTCTGTAAATGGCCACAGTTGCCAGTGATTCGGTGTCCTGAGGCCTGCTCCGGCCCCATCTGTGCTGGCGCAGCCCATGATGAACTGTGCTCCCCTGTCAGACTATTGTAACAGACCTTTCCTGTTGACCTTCCAGGTTGTCTTGGGCTAGAAATTTATTTTACTCTGTCATTTTGTGGGTTCTGCTGCTCTAGAATTGTTTAGTCATTTTTTACAGGTATTTGGAGGGGACAGTGGGAGATCTCAAGCAAGTCCCTGCTTTTACACTGCCATCTTGGCTTTCCTTCTGGGATAACTTCTGCATTAATAATAAGTTAATTTTCTGCCTTTAAACAACAATAGAGTTCATTTTGGTGTTCTTACTTGATGTTCCACATATCTATTGTCTACCAACAAGACAATGTACATGATATAAAGGTATGAGGCTTCTGTGTAATCTGTAAGTCTTTGTCTTTTCTGAATCATACTTTCTCAGATATTTTTTTTCTACCCTTGGAAGTTTCTACTTTTGTGTGGAAGTCATCAAGATTTATAGTGTTTGTTGATTTAAACTGTAGGGGTCTTATCAAGTTCTTTGTGGATTTCTCTACCTTTATTCTCAGCAACCAGCATTGGTTCACATGAGCAGCAATTATTTTAATTTTTTCAAATGTTTATTGTTAAAAGTGTAATGTGTGATGACCAAATAGCTCATAAAGTAATTTTTCTTGTTGCCTTTGAGTGTACAATAAAATTTGCTCTGTCAGCTCCTTTGTTTGCCCTTCCAAGTAGTATCTGTGAGCCATCCTTTCATTTAGCTGAAACTTCTTGTTTTTTTCTGGTTTTGTTTATGGTAAAAATGTCAAGACTGAAAGGATTTAGCTCAGAGGTGTCAAACACACTGCCTGTGGATTGCATATGTCCTGTAATACACAGGTTATGCTGTATATATGCAGTCTGAACTAGATCAAAATGTAATGGTGAAATACTTAACAAAATGAATAAAAATACAATGAAGCATAGATAATGTTACATTTCAAAACATCAATATGTGATCCACAGGGATCATTACATTTGAATTAGTGGCCCCCTCATTTTTATTTGAGTTTGACAGCATTGATTTAGTTCTTTCAGCAGTGTGTCCACTTGTTGATCATTGGACTAGAATATTAGGTGTACGTTATCATAGTCAAATTAACATTAAACATGGGCTACAGACTATGTCATTCTTTTCAAGCAAGCAAGCAACTAATAACATTTATTAAGTTCTATTATTAGTATAAGACAGATGGACATAAAAACGACCACATTCAAGGGGACTATCTTGAGGATTCCAGCAAAAGAACTTCCTGAAGTACTGAGTTACCCCTTTTAAAGGGGCGTGTTGCAGCTCATAGTAGATAACAGAGCTAATTGTTGAATTTTCAGTGTGAGCATTTGCAATTTGGAAATTGGCAAACTTTAAAATCAGGGCTTGGTTGATTGTTTTGTTGATTGCTTAGAAGTAAGAGAGTAATAAAGAAAAGTTAATAATGAAGATTAAATTTAAAAATGTGTTTTATGTACATCTTTCCCTCTGCTCCCCCCCCCAAGCAGCATTTGCCAGCACCACTTTGCCACATATATTCTCTAAACTTGAGTTCCTTTCCCCCCTAGACTGTAGTTATTGGTAAAGAAGTGTCACAGATGTATGGGGAGAATTTGTCTAATTGCACCAACTATTTTGTTGTAACAAAATATCTCTTTCTGAAAGCTAATTAAGTCTGATTGACTTATGTAAATTAATAATCATCTTGGAAAGCACATTAGAGGATCATTAGGAATGTAACCCCTGTCTCAAAGTCCATTGTATGGGACTCTCTTCTTCCTGGTGGACAGCAATGCTCAGTGCCTATATATGAGGGGTGGGATGGAGTTAATGAGAGGAGGAGAAAGGAGAGTTTTTCAGTCTTCTTGAAGTCTTTTTCCCAGTCTTCTTTGAGTGGCTGAGTCTCTTTGGACTTTGGGCACTTCTGGCTTCCAGCTTTGAGAGAGAAGATGGACAACGTCAAACTCACTGCAGGTTGCTAAAGCAAACAATTTCCATCATGGCTCTTCTCAGCTTGCTACACTAGAGACTGGGAAATTTCTCCCTAGGTAAGATCTAGATTCTTTCTCTTGGTTGAGCTGAGTTCCTGGGAGAGCTCCTTCCCTCTGTATTGTTTGGCATATATTGTATACCTTCTCTGATTTCTGTTTTGCTATGATTTGGATAAATTAATTTCTTTGATACTTGCTACATGTGTTCATTGTGCTACTGGTATTTGGTGGGAAAGGAGTAAAGTCTTGAGTATAACACTAGAGGTTATCCTTTTCCCTAATAATGAAAAGTAATCAAAAGTTAGATTGAATCTGAAAAATCATATCTCCTATTTTAATATTTAATGTAGCAGTTCCAGCTGGGTATGCCTTCTCTCTGAGGAAAGCAGAGTGGCAGCTTCTGGCCTCAACTTCCTACTTCCCTTCCTGGCAGGAATTAAATATTCCCTTGGAGTAGTGGGCAGGGGAGAAGATGCTAGAGATGTCTATTCTGCCTCCCTTTGAGTCATATGACACCCACATGCTACATGTGGGATAGCCCCTTCATACAGTTATGTAATTAGAAAAACAACCTTCAACCCCTTTGTACTACTCCTAGACTCTGAGAAGGCAAATAGCTCTGGGGACCCAATCTGCCATTGTGAGTAGGAGTTTGGATGAAACTTCAGAGTATGGGCTACAGAAGTATATTCTGAATGTATACAAAAAGAGCAGTTTTGGAATAAAGGACACTAAAGCTGAGGACATCAGTTAGCCACTCATTAAACACTTGTTAAGTACCTACTGTGTGCCAAGAGTTGTGTTAAATGCTGGGAGACAAAGAAAAGCAAAAGAATCCCTACTTCCAAGGAGCTCAAATCAAATGGGGAAGACAACCATGGGCACAGATAAGCTGTATATATAGGATAAAATAGAGATAAAAGTAAAGACATTAGGATTAAGGGGGATCAGGAAAGACTTCCTATAGTGGGACTTTAGGTGAGACTTGAAAGTTGGTGAAGTCAGGAAAGTAGAACATGAGACTTAAGTTGAATCTTGACAGAAATTAAGAATTTTAACATGTGGAAGTAAAGAGAGACTGCATTCCAAGAATGAAAGACAGTCAACGCAAAGGCATAGATATGGGAATTTGACTGAATTAAAAGGTGAAAGAAAGGAAGTAGTGGGCAATAAGGAAGTAAACAAGTATTTTTTAAGCGCCCAATATGTGCTAGTCACTGTTCTAAGCAATTTGCAAATATTAACCCGTTTGATCTTCATAACAACCCCCAGGAGATAAGTGCTATTACTATCCCCGTTTTATAGTTGAGGAGACTTGATGCAGACAGAGGTTAAGTGACTTGCCCAGGGTCTCACAGCTAGACAGTGTCCTAGGTTAGACTTGAACTCAGGTCTTCTTGACTCCTGGCTTTACTATGCCACCTAGCTGCCTAATAAAACTATAAAGGTAGTATGGGGTCAGGCTACAAAGAGCTTAAAACTGCAAGTGGAGTTTTGATTTGATTGATATGATGCAAGAAGCTATAGGGTGATTGGAATTCATTGAGCTGGGGAGTGATATGGTGAGATTTTTTCTTTAGGAAAATCACTTTAGCAGCTGTGTGGAGGATGGATTGGAGAACAGAGAAATCTGAGGCAGAGAGATCAATTAGGAGCTATTGGAATAATTTTTAAGAGATGTTGAGGGCCTAAACAAGTGTGGTGGGTGTAGCTGTGGGAGTAACAAGAAGGGAACAGATACAAGGGGTAGAAACAACAATATCTGACTACTTTTGTGGCAATATAGGGTGTATGTGAGTGCAAAATCAGTGGAAGTTGCAAATCTGAGAAACTGTAAAGATGGTGAGCAGAAATAATGGACTTTGGAAAAAGGGAGAGTTTGGGGAAAAGATAAATTCTGTTCTGTTTTGGACATTGTGAGTTTGAGACAGATGTCTATTGGTCCTTTAGTTTAAAATAACCAAAAGCCAATGTGTTGGCTCTCAGAGAGAGATTAGGGCTACATGTTTAGATTAAGAAGTCACTGAAGCAGCTAGGTGACACAGTAGATAGAACACTGGATCTTGTAATGGGAATGGGAATTTAAAGATCTTCCCTGCCCCTTGATAGGCTTAAGTGAATTAGAGGACCTTCCCTGATTTTAAAATAAAGTCTGCCCCTTAATAGGCTGAATGTGGTCACATGGAGCCTGTGGTGGGAGGCTTGTTTTTCAGGAATGCCCACACCTTGTCAGTTTGTAATTGGGCAGTGGGTCATGAGGGTTGTGATGTTCTCCAACCCAGGAGAAGGCTATATATACTCTGGTGTGAGGTTTAGCTTTGGGGCTTACTTTGGGAAGAGTTGTATGACTGGGCCAGATGAGATTCTGGGCAGCTGTTGAGCCCCATGGCTTTGAAAACCCAGAT
Organism: Pseudocheirus occidentalis; assembly: GCA_028646575.1. Lineage (NCBI taxonomy): Eukaryota > Metazoa > Chordata > Mammalia > Diprotodontia > Pseudocheiridae > Pseudocheirus > Pseudocheirus occidentalis. Next base: position 3,575 of record JAQQSW010004735.1, on the reverse strand, counting down.
GTTGGTGCTTCTCTTTCTGGTAACTAACTAGGTATGGCTGTATTGGTCAGATAGCTGGAAGCCCTGTCTGCTGGTCTATTTCTCTGTCTGTATTTTTGTCTGTTTGTAACGTGTGTTTTTGTATTCTCTGAAGTTCAGGGTGCTGACCTTTCCCCCTGCTAGGTAAGTGATATATGTTTGATTAAAGTAAGATTATTAACCCCTTTTTGAACTGCTTTCCTTTAGAAAAGCAGATCAAAGAACCTGTGCTAGCAGCCATCCTGTGTATGCTATGGTGCTTGCTGCTACAGACCTGGAGTCAGGATGACCTAAGTTCAAATCCAGCCTCAAACACTTATTAGCTGTGCAACTCTGGGTAAATCACTTAACCCCTGCTTGCCTCAGTTTCCTCAACTGTAAAATGGGCATAATAACAGCATCTATCTTGCAGGATTTGGGGGAGGATCAGATGAGGCAATAATTGTAAAGTGTTTAGTCCAGTGCCTGGCACATTGTAGATACTACAGAAATATTTATTCTCTCCCTCTCCCATCTGCAAAGAAATGATAATTAAATCTACAGGAACTGATAAGGCCACTATGCTGATGAGGATATACAGAGAGAAGAGAGAATAGAATGAGAGATATACAGAGAAATATATGATTTACAGAGATATACAGAACTATCATACATATATGATGAGAGATATACGAAGAATATACAGAGAGAAGAGAACAGAATGCTTCAATGACTATGGTAATAGAAAAACACTATTTATTACAGGTAAAATTGCATTGTTGTTGGTTGCTTCTCCTTGTGATCAGAGAAGTCTGATCCAGCTTCTATACCCCCTGGAGGGATAAAACATACAGGTATTTGCCTCCAAGCAGTATTTAAGGAGGGACCACCAGGCCTTTGAGAGCTTTATTGCTTATTGTAGAAACAACTAAGTTTGATACCTATTTACCCAGAACAAATAGTTTAAATAGGAGATCCTGAAAATGACCTCTTTCTTCTCCTCTTTCAAAACGGACTTGTACTCCCAAGTCTTCTCTGGCTTTTCTATGAACTGCACAACACTTTCCCTGAGTTACCTCTGGAGTCAAAATCTCTGTTCCTGTCACATTCAGGAACATGAAAGACCCTGGGGTTCCAATATTACAGAAAAGACCTGTAGAAGTAACACCAATTTATACCACCAGGTAGATCCCTGAATGTGGGATCTATTTTATGCTTCCAGACAGCACTTCTTGCTTTTTAGAGTGCTAGATTTGGAAATTGGAAGAGTTGGGTTCATGTCCTATCTCTGACACATATTTACTGTGAGACTAACAATGAGCTATTTTAATCTCTCTGAGTCTCATTTTCCACATCTTTAAAATGGGAATAACTGTTAGATACTGTTCTAACAGGGTTGTCATGAAACTCAAATGAGAAAATCTATGCAAAATGGCTGCCAGTTTTAAAGCAATATATAAACGCTATTTAATTTTTTAATTTTTATTGTTCAATTTGACAAAACGTTAACAAACACAAAAAGAAGAAAGCATATAAAGCCACAAGTCTTTGCTATGTAAATGAATCAAGATATATAAAATGATTTGCAAACTTTAGTGACATAAATTCTGATTATTATTATTATTATTAATTGCTATAGCTGAGGTTTTTTATTTTTCAGATTTCACATGGTAGTTCCAATGTTGCTCTGCCTGTATATGTCCCATTCTCAATTTTCTTCTCTCTTTTATTAATTTTAAAAATAATCCTTGATGGAAGCAGAACCAAGACAGCAGCATAGAAGTAGGAAAACTCTGTGGTTCCCCTTATAACTACCTCAAATGCATATACAATATGACTCTAAACAAATTTTAGAGCTACAGAATCTGCAAAATGACAGAGAGAAACAAATCTCCCACTGAAGGCAGCCTGGAAGGTGGATAGGAAGAGTCCATCACAGTGTGCTGGGAGTGCACCCAGCCCCATGACGAGCCTCAGGTTGGCCCCAACCAGCAGCTGCAGTAGACTTCAGGAGAGTGGATCATGAGCATCAGTGGCAGTTTCCATAATTATAACCCATAAATTATAAATTATAACCCATAAATGTCAAAGAAAAAGTGAGAGGTTAGTATAGAACTCTGTTGAAACTGGGGGGTCAGGCCCCTGACCCCAGAGCTGAAGTGGTGGAGGTGCTATGGCCCTGCAGTTGCCTCCATGTGGCTGCTTCAGAGCTCCTGGCCTGCAGGTTGTAGGGGGAGCCAAGTGGCCATTCAGAGGGTAATCACTCTTGTTTTAACCTGCCTGGATTTGGATTGCAGTCTTGGGTGGTGGTCCTGAGGTGTGTGACCAGTGAGCCAGAGCTGGTGGGGGCTGCAGAGACAGCACCCTCCTAATAGCTCTGGCAACTGCAAAAACCACAGCAATTTGGGACAAAGCTCTCCCCTCTGGAAGCAGAATTCTACTGTGGCAAAGAGCTCAAAAGTCAAGTAATTAAATGGCAACATGAGCAAGCAAAGGAAGCAAAGCGAGCCCAGCAATCCAACTTTAGATTCTTTGGGGGACAATCAGGATAACATAGGACCCAGAAGTTTCCACATTAAAGGATCACAGAGCTTGGAATATGATATTCTGGAGGTCAAAGGAGCTAGGATTAAAACCAAGAATCACCTACCCAGCAAAACTGAGTATAATGTTTCAGGGGAAAATATGGTCATTCAATAAGGTGGAGGACTTTCAAACATTCTTGATGAAAAAACCAGTGTTGAATAGAAAATTTGGCACTCAAATACAAGAAACAAGAGAAGTATGAGAAGGTAAAAAGGGAAAAGAAATCATAAGGCACTTATCAAAGTTGAACTATTCTATTTACACACCTACATGGAAAAACAATAATTGTAACATGAAACTTTTTTCAGTATGAGGATAGTTGAAGGAAATATAAATATACATACATACATACATATATAAGAGGGTATATGTGTATATGAATACATATGTGAGTATGTATATATGTGTACAGGTATACATAAACAGAGGGTACAGGATCAATTGAATAGCAAGGAATGATATTTAAAAGATAAAATTGAGAGGTGAGAGAGGAATATAATGAGAGAAGATGGGGAGAGACAGAGAATGGGGTAAATTATCTCATATAAAAGAGGCAAGGGATAACTGTTACAATGGAGGGGAAGAAGAGGAAGGTCAAAGGGAATGAGTCAATGTTACTCTCATTGAATTTGGCTTAGGGAGGGAATGACATACACACTATTGCGTATCTTGTCCTACAGGAGAGTAGGGGGGAAGAGGAGAGGGGAGATGATGGAAGTGAGGGGAGTTAGAAATACACACTTTTGAAAAGAGACAGGGTCAAAGTATAGAATAGAACAAATGGGGCAGGATAGGATAGAGGGAAATATAGTCAGTCTTTTGCAACATATCCACTATGGAAATGTTTTGCGTAACTACATGTGCACAACCTACATTGAACTGCTTATCTTCCCAGTAAGGGTGAGTGACAAAGGAGGAAAGAAAAGTATCTGTAATTAAAAGTTGTGAAATCAAATGTTTTAAAAAATTTATTATTATCATTTTTTACATGC
>JAQQSW010004734.1:0-14369 GCA_028646575.1 Pseudocheirus occidentalis | reverse complement strand
GCCAATAGCATTCTTCTACATCAACAGGGGAATTCACACCTTCCAGACAAGGCTCACACCTTCCATACAGAGCTCACACCTTCCAGACAGAGCTCACACCTTCCATACTTAGCCCTAAATATCCAACAAGTTGATTACCATTACAACATGTCACTTCAGCATTATAGCAGTGGTGGAGAACTAATAAGGAGAAACAGAGGAGGCTATTGGAAAACCTCAGTGATTTTCCTAAAGCACAGGTCTGACTCCCCTAATGCATAAACAGACTCCTTATTACCTCCAGGCAAATACAACTTCCTCTGCCTGGCATTTAAAGCTATTCTCAACTTACCTTTCCAGCCTTATGATACATTGCTTTCTTTCACCTGCACAGTCTAGTAGTCGATTAGCTTTTTTGACATTCTTCACACACTCTCTCCTATAATGCAATCCCTCTATACCTCCATATCTTAGAATGCGAGCTTTCCTTCAAAGCTGGGTTCAAGTGCTATCTGGCAGTAAAGTGACAGAGTAGATAGAACCCCAGGCCTGCTGTCATGAAGATTCGAGTTCAACATGACCCTGGATACTAGCAGTGAGATCTTGGTCAAGTCACTTAACCTCTACCTCAATCTCTTCTGCTGTAAAATGGGGATTAGAATAGCACCAGCCTTGCAAGGTTGTTGTGAGGCTCAAACGAGGTAAATATCTGTAAATTAATAGTATTGTTGTTGTTGGATCACTTCAGTCATATCTGGCTCTTCGTGCCCCCATTTGGGGTTTTCTTGGCAAAGATACCGCGGTGGTTTGACATTTTCTTCTCGAGTTCATTTTACAGATGAGAAATCCAAGACAAACAGGGTTAAGTGACTCGATCAGGATCATGCAACTAGCTAGTATCTGAGACCAGATTTGAAGTCAGGTCTTCCTAACTCCAGGCCCAGAGCTCTATCCGTTGTGTTGCCCATCAACAATCACACAGTTAGTGCTGTATAAATGCTTGTTTCCTTTCCTTCTTTCCCACATTCCCATCAGTTACAGAGGGAGCTCCGTAGGTAGCACAATAGATGGACTACTAGACCTAGAGTCAAAAAAACAGTGGTGTGACCCTGGGTAAGTCACTTCATCTCGATGAACTTCGATTGCCTCACCTATAAAATTTTGATAGTAATAAAAACTACTACACAGGGTTGTGGGGAGGATCGAATGAGATAGACAGACAGACAGACAGACAGATAGATGGATAGATAGATAGATAGATAGATAGATAGATAGATAGATAGATAGATAGACAGATGGATAAATGGGCAGATAGATGGAAAGATGGACAGACAGAGAGACAGATAGATAGATAGACAGACAGACAGACAGACCGAACAACCAACCAATGGGTGGACAGACAGACAGATGGAAGGATGGACGAATGGATGAATGTATGGATGCATGGATGGATAGACAGATGGACAAATGGATAGATAGGTGGATAGATAGATAGATAGATAGATAAATAGATAGATAGATGGATGGATGGATGGATGGATAGATAGAGATATATGCATATCTGTAATTCTATATCATATATTTTACTATATTAATCAGCCTCTTTGTAAACATTAAAGTTCTATGTAAATGCCATTATTATTATTTCTACACAAGATCTTTTCTATTTTCCCATAGCTTATAGTGCTTCCCATTACAACTCTGTATTTTTTTTGTATAAACTTCCAATATTTTCATTCACATACATGTTGCTTCCCCAATCCCCTGACAGACAATAGAATGTAAGCTTCTTGAGGGCAGAACTTACTACATTGTTATATTTGTATCCTCAACAAATATCACATTGCCTAGCACACAACAGGTACTTAATAAATGCTTGTTGATTGATTAACTGAATGAAGAAATCTGCATTTGATTTCAATTGTGGCCTAAAGTCACAAGATCTAGACACCCTAGGGTGGGATCATAGAGGAATACACAACAGCATTTAACATAATTCCTGTCACAAAATCAGAGCCTAATGAATGCTCATTGATTTGTTGCTATGACCCAGTATAGTTCCTGAATACCTCCCAGCAAGAGGGAGAAAAAGCCTTTGAAACTTTTGTTGCATGTGCAAAGACTATTTCAAAAGAGAAGTGAAGGCAGATGACGTTGATAGTGTCAGACTGTCTCAGGTGGGCTGTAGGCTGAGAAGACAGGATATGACTTCTTGCTGTGGAAAGGACACTTTTCTAGCCCAGGTCAGAAGACAAAGAGATAGGTAAGAACTGGAAAAAATTGGGTCCAACTTATCCAGAGCAATTGGAGGTCACATCTGGCTATATGGATTTGAAGGCAAAAGCTCAGGGAAATCTGCTGTGTAATAGCATAAAGGGAAGAATAGCTCCTTCCCAAAGAATGAGGGTGTGACAAATAAAGGCCAAGTGCTTAAAAAAATAGCACCAGCAGCACACAGCCAGGGAAGGAGAGTAGTATTCTGCTATAAACATGGGGAGTGAGGGATGCCAGAAGCTAAATATGACCAGACATGGAAGGAGTAAGAAATGGGGATCTTGCCAACCCCATTCTCAACCTAAGCTATTTCCTCATAGCATTCTTTCCTACAGCCTTTCCACTTGGACTCATAAGACCTCATAAAGCAATGGTGGTGAGGACTGAAGATGTGGAATGTCTGACTATTTTGGATAGTTGATGAAGTTGTAAGTCAATCAATATATATTTATTCAACAATTACGATGTGCCAGCACCTACTATGCTAAGTGTTGGAGACACAAAAAGAGCCAAAAGACAGAACCTGCCCTCAAGGAGCTTACAAGCTAATCGGTTAAATGTTTGATGGGAGATGTCAGTTGAATCATCCAATTGACAGGAGACAGTTTTTCAGAACCCCTGCCAAAAACCTGGGACTGCTGAGCTAGAGAAGAGGGAAGTGTTCATTGGCTGGCCTCATACAAAGAATTTTCAAGTGATAAAGGGGATATCTTGTAGGATTGGGGAGCTATTAATTTGTAGTGAGCTATGCCATCATCACCAAGATGTACAACGATCTCGTATGTGCTTGAGAAGGGCAGAAGGCAGAAGGGCAAGGCAAGAATAAGCCGTCTGACCTGGCACTTTGAGTATTATTGGAAGCTTAATGAGGTGAGATTCGATGGCCAGTGCCTGAGAGATTAGACAGATGTATACAAACACATATATACAGACCTCAGAACCTGGGGTAGTCTTCATGGAGGTGAAACTGTTTGCAAAATTGAAATAACAAAGTGCCTGCAATTAGTGGGATACACCATGATGAGGTGCAAAGAGGTCTGGTCTTAGAATCAGAAATACTGGGTTTAAGTCCCATCTATAACACAGACTAGTTGTGTGACCATAGACAGATAGCTTAGCTTCTCATTATTCCAGACAGCTCTCAAAGTTAATAAAGTATGGAGAAGCTTCTGACAATCAGTATAGAGAGCTTCCACACTGGGAGTTCCCTTTCAAATATTCAAAGGGTTCTACCATCTCATTGATTGTAGATTTTCCTACACAAACACATATCAGAATCAATCCATAACTGATCATCCTGGGTAACTCTTGTCTATATCTTCCCATATATTTGCCATGGAGGGCTGGGGAATGTATTGGGGGAGAGGTCTACCAAAACGTTCAAGACTTTCCTTTCTTTCTGCTGTGATTGTGAGGGTGTCAATACAGCCCTGTAGCTTTCTATCTCTCGTCTTTGATACATGGCTGGCCAACCTATACAGTTCCTTAATGACATCTTGTATTACTATTCTTTGGAGTTCCTTCTTAATTCTATGTTTAAGCCTACTCACACCCACCATATGTCTCTCCATTGCCCTCCATTTGATGGACATTTTAAATTCTTTGGAAGTAGTTGTATTTCCTATCTCACTATTGTATAGGAACATTGGTAAAATGATAGTATTGAAAAGATTGACCATTGTTTTTATGAAAGGCTTGAGGTCAGTAAAAAGTTTTGACATTTCCCATAAGCAAACCAGTTTATCTTCCTCTTCTGTTCAACTCAGCCCAATTCATTGTCCATATGCACTGATGTCCTTTATACTTATGGGGATAGTCTATATAAAGTTCCATCCAAATCTGTGTTGAAATATGGATAATAAATATTCTTCATCCACTTGGTCTATTCTAGTGTGGATGGATGAGCCAACTCTTCTTGTTGTTTGCAGATTTCACTTGGGATGCTCTGCAACGTTCTGGGGCTTAATGTAATCAGCACAATGTCACAGACAAACAGAAGAATCCTGAGGACCTCACCATCTATAGGGTCCCTCTTTGACCTGGATACTGCATGGAATTACCTTCCCCACAGTGGCAAATACCTTTTATCAACCATCCAGCTCTTTCTTATGCCTTTTCTGATATTTGCCATCAGAAAGTTGTTGAACAGGGTTATTTTTGTTGTCATATTTTCCCAAAGAACCTTGAATGATTTTGAGGTGTGTAGACAGTTTGTTGTAGAAGAGTCTACATAAAGTAGTATTTTGTTCTGCCAAATCAAATGCTTTTTTTGTGATCAATAAAAAATAAAGCCAATGGTACCTTATATTTTCTTCATCTATCAATTAATTGTGCAATGATTAAGATGTGGCCCATTAGTGAATTTGTTTCCCAAGAGTCCACTTGTTTCTTACTAGTACTGTCTTGGAGAATTTCCTTGATTTTTAGGCTGATTACTTTCATAAATATTTTTGCATAGATAGGAGAGAGATTTACTCTCAAGAGTGATTGTGTTCACATGGTTGCTTTTTTTTTTTTGAGCTCACAGTTCTACCCATTCTCAAAATCAATGACATCACAAGAAGCAAGGGGGCAAAAAAGTGCACACTCACACCACATTCCCCCCAGACTCAACAGGAACAGTGTCCCACAGAAAGTGTCATCTCCCATTCCCATCTGGTCTCCTGCATGCATGCGCACAGGGCTGAGACTGAGAGCTGGGTGAGCACGTGCAGAATTCTGGACCATGGCAACCCACAAGCTTCTCTCCACCACCACCCCTGTGGAAAGGCTGGTCTGACCCGATTCTGCTTTCCCCTGGGCCCTCTCAGGACTGAGCAGTGGCTTAGACACAGGCCTAAGATAGAGCTCAGGAGCCCCTCCAGTGCCCCTCTCCTTGCCTCCAAAACTGTGACCACCAGAGCTGCCATCACAGAGGGGAAACCCCAGGCTAGCCACATTCACATACAGCACACTGAAGAGGTTACCCAAAGAGGGTTAGGGTTGCCTGAGACCCCAAAATACCAACATGCCTGGTCCTGCCAAAATAATTCAACTCAAGTCTTCTCAGCCAAAGAAAAACAAAGTTTATTCAAAGTTCATTAAAGGGGTAGACTCTCAAAGAGCCAGTCTATGCTAGGTCATTCTATGGCACTCTCACAGAGTAAGTCTGTGCCAAGCCATTCCAGGGCACTCTTACACACAGAGGGAAGATGGGATTCTTATATACAGAGGAATCTAGGGATGGTCTAGAGGAGGAGTTTGGAGAGGGTCTTCAGGAGGAGTTAATGAGGTCAATGCAAGGGTGGGTTGATATTTTGATGGGCTCCCAGGTGGGAAGCAGATGGACAATGGAGGGCCAGGCTAGTAACAGAGGCCTGGGCCCAGCCACAATGAAATAGTTATGGCCTCTGCAAATGCCTCATCAAGTGGTAAGATTCAATCAGACTTCAAGGGGTTTCCCAGAGCCTATACCTCAAAGATTCAAGGAGAGCTCAAGGGCGGTCCCAGAGCCTACACCTCAGCAACACCACTAGAAAAGAATTGAGCGCTTTCTACAGAAGAATTCTCTGTGTGAGAAGGAAGGCCGAGGGAGCCCCTCCTCCCCCAGATCTCACCACTCTGCCAATTTCTGGACAACAGCCCTGCAGGGCACCCTTCCCCCCCCAACCTCAAGGAACCAAGCCTAAAGGCATTCAAAAGGCAACCCAACCCAAATGCAAAAGTCAATTCCATTTTGTTAAGAAAAAAATTTAATTTTCTTTTCTGTTTCTTAAATTTAGACTTAGGCAAATCGCCCACACACATTGACATTTCTCCCAGAAGTGATGGCAGAACAGCAAGGCTCCTGGGCCCAGGATATTGGCATTGAGAGGATGGGCCCTGATTGGTAACAAGTAGGATTTGGAAGTCTAGTGTGGAACTTGCCTGTTGTGTTACAGGGCCTTCCTTCTGGGCCCAAAGGAAACAGAAGGCGGTTACCTTGAGCAGGATCCTCCTAACTGAGGTAGAGCTCCCCCAGGATGACCTTCCTCACCCTCCCTTTCCCCCCAAACCCAAAAAGGCATTCAACCCAGCAATAAAATAAGATTATCCACTAATTTAGGGATGCCCTGCACTACTGTGAGATCACAAAGGTGTGTGTGTGTGTGTGTGTGTGTGTGTGTAACACCGGTGGGTGTATGTGTGTAGGGGAGCCCAAAGCAAGGGGGGGAAGGGTCTTATCCTCTGCTTACATTCAGAGCACCCTGTCCCTTTATTCCTTCTTGGGCTTCCATCCCTTCAAGTCAAAACACAGTTTGAAAATTGAAGAGTCATTCAGCATTGCAGCATCTCATTACCACATTTCACATCTGCTTGAGTGGGTCCAGTGTCTATGTGAAACTTTTGGACCCCAAAAAGCTTTTAACATCAAGTCAGGCACTACCAACATGCCACCATTCACACAAGTCAAATTTTCCTTCAAACTCCAAAGTTGCATTTTTTTAAACTATATTAAAGTCCAAGTTTTTTTTTTCCCTCCACACCTTTGGCATCTTTCCCTACTTTAGATAACTCATATAAGTGATCCTTCAGCCCCCTCACAGTTACGTCACTTCCAATATGAATCACCTCCATATACCTCTTGGGTTTTCATACTAAAACATTTCCTTTGGTTTCTGTTTATCTTGGCTCAAAGACCTAGATGTTCTAACTGTAAACAGACAGTTGACTCAGGAATAACCTCCACATCAGTAACAAGTTACTCTCTATCTGTTAAACTATAATCTGTTTAGTCCTTCATGACTTTTGATGGCTGCCATGTCTGCAGCCCACCAATTCTTTACTCAAAGAAAACATTGCCTGAATCAAAGCTTCTGTTGAATCTTCAAGTCTTTGGCCTCTCTTTTTCCCTCTTCTTGAATCATATATTTACATGTATTTCTCCCCATTCTTTCATTTTCCCGATTTTGCATTGAAGTCACCTCATATCTCAGGGCATTTTAATATAATTTGGGGAGCCACAGCAATTTCTTACCAAAATTTCTCTACCAGTTCACCCTCAGTATCATAAGTAGCTATTTTGGGGGGTTCTTTTGCCAACACTTATCATTAATACTGCAACATATGATGGTCAAATTTCCTGTAAAAAAAGTATTTTTTGCCTTTAAGCATATGATAAAAGCCCAGTCCAAGAACTCCTTTCTCTACATCTCCAAGAAGTATCTGTGAGCAATGCTTCCAGTTAACTGCAATATCTTTCTTTCTTCTGGTTTTGTTTATAACAAGAATGTCGATTGAGAATTCCCTATATGGATGAAATCACAGTTCCAACAACGAAAAAAAATTCAGTCAATATAAAGATTCAGGTAGTGTCTGTTATAAAAGGGGAAAAAAATCTAAAAATCCTTTAAACTTCTTCTAAGACTCCCCAGCTAATGCTAGAGAACCAAGCATGCATTTATTCTTAAAGTAGAAGATAGTGAGACAGTGTCCATTTTACTTTAGGTACTGGCTCTCCTTCCTCAAAGGACCAAAATCATGGGGGCTTCTTTTGTTTCATCAATTTGTTTAACCATGAAAATGCATGACTCAGTTGACAGAATTAGATGTACAATAGATATATTTATCATCAGAACTGGTGGATAGTGTTTCAGGCCTTCTCACCCTACTCTCTACTTCCTGCAATTCATAATCCAGAATTTTCTACTAATTAACTCTACAATGTTTCTTTTCTTTTCTTTTCTCCAAAATTCATAAGGTACAACCATCAAGAATGGAAATAATTTGGAGAGATCATTTCATTTGTCCCCCTGCCTCGAGGTAGGTTTTACTGCCGAACACTTCCCAACCTATACATCTGTCTCTTCTTTGGGGAGCTCCAGAGCAGAGACTGCTGTCACCTCCCTTGATCACCTACTTGAGTTTCTGAGAGCTCAGTTCTGAACACTGAAGAACATAGAACAGCTCAAGGTAAAAGGGCACATGGTTCAGAGCAACACCAACATTAGCAGTGAACTTCAATCCTTCAGTCCTGCAGGGAGCTGTGATTAACCCATATGGACATGGTCCATCAATGAGCATGGCAGTCCTTCAACAGGGCTTTAGGTTCTGTCCCTGTATTTCCACAAATGAGAATATTTCTCCTTTCCCATTATAGGAAGAATCTCATGTAGTGCCTTATGGCTTTTTTCACTTGCAGTGGTCCCCCAAAATTTCTCCCAGTGGCCAGTCTTATGGTGATGAACGCCATCTACCTCTTTTTGCTCAGCTGGTCTTCCAACAATAGAAATCCAGTGCATCACTAAGGCCTTCCTTGAAGTCTTTCCCTCTTGGTAGAACCTGACAGAACGTCCAAATTCTACCAAAGTTGTTAAGAACCCAGGATTGTCTCTGTGTTTTGATAATCAATCATAAAAGCATTTTAATGAAAGCAAATTGCCCCCAAACAAATGGTCAAACATGCCTACTTGACAGCACAAAAATGAGATTTTCTTAGAAGCAGGATAGGGATAAGAGAGAGAGAGACAGACAGAGAGAGAGAGAGAGAGAGGAGGGAGGGAAAGAGAAAGAAAGAGGAGAGATGATAGATAATATACACATATTTTTCTTTTACTATTTATTACAGCAGGGAGTAAGTACTATTTTTTGTGGGTAACCATAATGAATAATAATAAATGTTTTGCTTTTACCTGGGGGCCTCCTTCTTCAGGTACTCAAATGCAATGTTTGCTCCTTGAGGACAGGGGCTATCTTTGTTTTTGTGTTCCTCATCAGCTTACACAGTGCCTAGCACAAAGTACTTAGCTTGTTCATTGAAATGAATTAAGTTTAGGAAAAGGAGAGAAAAATATTATTCTCCTTTGCCGAAACCTTAGGAGAGAGCCTTAAGTCTGAAATTAATTGATGATGTAATGGCTGAAATTATGTGATGAATTATTGTTTATAAGACAAGAATGATGGTTATAATTTCAAACACTGGACAGTATTTTCCCCAGCATCAAATCACTCCCTTACAAGAGGTTCCCCATTGCAGTGTTGAGTGAACTCTCTACACCTACTTAAAGGTTTCCTACTCTGTTATTTGAGAGGCACTTGGGTCAGACCCCTTTCTCTAAAATATTATTCCCACTCTTCATCATTCTACTTTTCTAACCCCATTCTTTTGAATCTTGAGGGCTTTTTGGTTTTCCAGTCTTCTGTGAAAATGCAAACATGCTTTTGAGGTTTTAAGTGCTATCATCAGCTAAATCCTTAAAGAGCTTGGTTTTTAGCTCTGAGAATAAGATTCTGCCGAAGTAAAGAAAACTAGTGAAAGTGATATGAAGACAAGGGGTCCAGAAAAGGAGAAACAAGAGGCAAAAGAAGTCCTACTTCTTGCCACTTAAAGGTTAAACTTTGCCAACTGTAGAACTTTGCCAAAGGCTGGCATCACATAAATGTAGCAGTTAGTGCACTGCACCAGCATTTTTCCTAGGGAATGACCTGGGCACTGAGGAAAATTAGAATACTTTACATTTCTATAGGATCTTTATCTGAAAAACCTCAAATTCTTTTCACATTTGTCTTCCATGAACAATTCTGAGGTTGATGGAAGACAGGTATAATGATCTCCTGAGAGAAATGAATATTATGTTATTACATTAATAGCTCATTATTAATTTGTGATCCACTCTTTTTCCTCTTATTTCGGTTAAAACACATCTAAAAAGGTCTGTGAGTCTCAGAAGGATGAGATTTGCTTTTAGCCCTCAAGGCACATGTTCATTAGTTGGGTAGGACCCCATCCAGTGAAGAGACTTAATTTCTGTTTAGAATATAAACAGAATCCAGTCCTTAGAAGCCTTTGCCTGTAGGAGGAACCCCCTGTCCTTGGTCCCCTCTATTAGAGTTTAGGTCTGCTCATGAAGGAGAAAACTAGCTGGAGAGGTAGGGATGGAAACGGCTTTCTCTTGCCCAGATGCCTTGAGGCTGCTGAGTCTCAACTTCTAGCTTTATTCTCAGAAGGAGGAAGTAAAGCCTTTTAGCCCACCTCATTAATGTCACCAATCTAGGTTGAGTTCCACTTGTCAGGGAAGTTCCCTTTCAGAAGAGATTTAAAGCAATTCAGGGTCTTCTGTGGCATCTTCCATTACTGAGAGAAACCACTGACCATCAATTTCTTGATTGCCAGCTAACTTAGTTAACAAATTGCTTATTAATTACCCAAAAAACATCTCTAGGAATTTTCATTCACTACCTCCACTGTTAAAAATAGGAGACAGATAGTGATGCCCAGTAGATAGAAAGCTGGACTTAGAGTCAGAAACACCTGAGTTTGAGTCTTGTCTCTAACACAAATTGTAAGCCTGGGAAAGTCATTTATCTTTTCAACAGCCCTCCCTGAAAACCCTCTGACTATAAATTGCAGAACAGGTGAGAATCTGTATTGAAAGAAGATTTGGGGGGCAGTTAGGTGGTGCAGTGGATAGAGCAAGTGGCCCTAGGGTCAGGAGAACCTGAATTCAAATCCAACCTCACACTTACTGTGTGACCCTGGGCAAGTCACTTAACCCCAATTGCTTCAAAAAGGAGAGAGAGGGAGAAGAAATTTTTCACTAGGCAGTCTCAGTGCTGATGAATTTACAGGTTGGCAGCCATGACTCTTTGATAGGAAGAATTCCAAGGGAGAACCAGGGAAAAGAACTGTATCAGAGAGAACTCCATCAGAGAAATGTATGGCAGGCAAATGTGTGTCTTGTAGCAAAGGAAGGGATGATAACTGAAGCTGTGTGTTTCACTGGTATACATACTGTCTTAAAAGCACTACAGGAAGACTCCAGAGGCACTGCCATGAACCATGTCTGGAGGAGTTCTGAGAAAACACAGAGAAAAGTTGCCATGGATAAAATGACACTAATCAGTCCCAGAAACCACTGGACAGAGAACACTATCTTTTCCTCATTGCAGAAACCTAGGACAGTTTCACACTTTTATTCCTCCTAAAAATTCTAGTTCATATGAATTCAGATTGGAAGATAAAGTTCAAAGTTCTTTCTGTTTGACAGCTGACACAAGTTGTCCAAAGCAAAAACAATCAGCATAAATCTCTCTGTATACAACTGGTTGAACACTGACCATACACAGCTAACCCTTCCATATTGCTAGGGTTAGGAGGGCTGCATGCCTACAATCTGAAAAATCTGTGTAAAAATTTTTGGCCCTCTTCATACCTGAAAAGAAGTCTGAATTTTTTCTTTTTCTTTTATGGGGTGTTTACAGTACCCTTACTGTAAAATTTGGGTTAAGTATTTGGTCATAGGCTCTGTCTTGTCTGCTGATCTTCTCAAATTATCTGTGGCAAAACTCCCAGAAACTTCTTGTTTGATTTCTAATGCCAACCCTCAATATATCAAAATCCGTATGGTAAGAGTCACAATGTAGAAAGGATAACTGCATTTGGGATGTGTGAGTCTTCAATAATCCTCTGACAGCAAATAACACAAATGAAAACATCTTTCAGCGAAGTTATGCAGCAAAATTATTTGCTTTCTTTGTTCTTATGCAAATGAACAGAAATCGTCTGCAGCCCTAACCAATGGCAATAGTAATTTCTGTATTCATCACAAAGTTATTAACTCCTCCTACTCATTTCTCTGTATATCTACTGAATGCAACAAAAACCTAGGTCCTCTGCCTTATTCACCAGATTCATCGCTGGATTTGCAGTAAAAAAACATGGGTTCATATCCCACCTCTGACCCTTACTATCTACGCCACCATTGGTAGGTGATTGGATCTCTCTGGGCCACAGGTCATCAGTTTTGGCAATCAGTAAAATGAGGGGATTAGACTAGATTATCTCCAATGACCCTTCCAGGTCTCTATTTTGGATCCTAAGTCTAAGGGCTTGAATGTTTTTCCTTGTTGTTTTGTGGTTTCAGTCGTGTCCAACTTTTCATGACCCCATTTGAAGTTTTCTTGGCAAAGATACTGGAGTAGGTCATTGCCTTCTCTAGATCATTTTGCAGATGAGGAAACTGAAGCAAACAGGGTTAAGTGACTTGCCCAGGGTCACTCTTGAGGGTAATAGTATTGAGGATGCATTTTCCTTCCCTCTTATAGCTCCCATACGCAATATTAAGGTATCAACAAAATAGCATTTGTCCTGAATGTAACAAATTTGTTCATTTACTACAGATGTGCATTTTCACCAAGCTATAAAAAAAATCAGGCAGCTGGTGGGCAGAATCAAGGTGGCAGCAAAGAAGCAGGAGAACTCCGCATCTCCCCCCATAAATACCTATAATATACCTATTAAAATATGACTCTAAATGAATTTTAGAGTCCCAGAACCCACAAAATGACAGAAAAACACATCTCCTGCTGAAGGCATCCTGGCAGGCAGACAGGAAGTGTTCATCACAGAGTGTGGGGAGCCAAAACTAGCTGGGCCTGAAACCAGCTTCGCCTGCAGGGCGACCAGGACAAGCTGAAGCTGGAGCATTTGGGAGAGTGGATCACCGGCAGCTGTGGCAGTTTCCAGAATTATCAGCCCGTAAGAAACAAGGACAAAGTGAAAGGTGAGTGGAACTCGGCTAAACTTAGGGGAAAGAAGTGGCCTGGCCTTCTGCCCCCAGGGAAAGAAGGCAGCAGAAGCAGCAGCCCTGCAACAGCCTCCACATGGCTGCTTCAGAGCTCCCAGCCTACAGATTGCAGGGGGGGCAAGCAATCATTCAGAGGCTAAGTGCTCTTGCATTAACATGCCTGGATCAGGAGAGTGGTCTTGGGTGGTGGTCCTGAGATACGCGACCAGTGAGCCAAAGTGAGTCGGGGCTGCAGAGTCTGTGGCTGCCTAATAGCTAAAACAACTGCAAAAACTACAGTGATTTGGGAGAAAGCTCTCCCCTCTGGAAGCAGAGTTCTACCGTGGCTCAAAAATCAAGTAAATGACTGGCAGCATGAGCCGGCAAAGGAAGCAAACCAAGCTCAGCTATGCAACTTTACATTCCTTTTGGGGGACAAAAAGGATCAAAACATGGAACAGCAGGAAGACAACACAGTCAGAACTCCCACACCAAAAGCTTCCAAGAAAAATGTAAACTGGTTACAGGCCATAGAGGAGTTTAAGAAGGATTTTGAAAATCAAATAAGAGAAGTGGAGGAAAAATTGGGAAGAGAAACGAGAATGATGCAAAAAAATCATGAGAAGAGACTCAAACAACCAGACTGAAGAAAATAACACCTTAAAAAGTAGATTAGATTGAAGGGGGATGGAGCCAAGATGGCAGCGTAGAAGCAGCAAGTTTCCGCAGCTCCCACACAGCCACCCTAAATACCCATGAAATATGACTCTGGACAAAAGCTAGGGCTCTCAAACTCACAAAAATACAGAAAACACATCTGTCATGGAAGGCAGCTCGGCAGCAGGGACTCATCGGCAGACCGGGAGCTGAGGCCAGTCCAGCCTGAAACCAAAACACGGCCAGGCCCCAGGGTGTCAGTAGGAGCCAAGTGGAGCCAAGCCACAGCCAGTCCACAAGAGGGAAGATCTACAGCACACTGAGCAACTCCACATCTACCAAGGTGTGAAAAATAAGGATTAGAGAAAGGCAGCTTGGCAGGAGGGGCTCATCGCGCAGGCCTGCCAGGAGCCAAGACAAGCCAAGCCTGAAACTGAAACCGTGGAGGCCAGGCACCAGGGTGAGGAGCTGAGACACAGCATGAGTCTACCCCAGGGAGCAGATCTACAGCACCTCAAGGGATCTTCCCACCTAGCAAGCCAGAATTAGAAACAGTCAGTGAAAGTGAAACTTTGAAACTCAATTTGGGGGAGGAGAAACAGTTCGGCCAATCTGCCCCCAGGGCAAGGAAGCAGTGGGGGAAGGGCAGGAACTGCTGTAACCAGCGGCTGCCCCCACTGGGCTGATTCAGCGCCCCTGGCCTGTGGACCCCGCAGGGGCGCTGAGTTGATTGATCAGAGCCAAGTGCTCTTGTGCTGAGCAGCCTGGATCCAAATCCTGGTCTTGGGTGGTGGTCCTGGGGTGCGCTCTCAGCAAGCCAAAGCAGGGGGGGAAGCAACACCCTCCTAATAGCTCCTGCAGCTGGGAAAACCTCAGAAATTTGGAGCAGAGCTTTCCCCCCTGGAAGCAGAGTTCCACAAAGCTAAAAAAAAAAAA
>JAQQSW010004733.1:0-14370 GCA_028646575.1 Pseudocheirus occidentalis | reverse complement strand
ATGGTAAATGAAATTTCAATTTATCTACATGAAAAATATATGTAACATTTTGTTTTCAGTTTTTGTGGGGCATTTTATCTCTTCCTCATTTCTCAGGTAAGCCTTTCATCTTTTTTTTGTACATCACTAATCCCATCTTCAGTTTCTCATGATAAAAACAGACCAACTTGAATAACACTATCAATGAACAGGCAATATTTTCTTCTTTTGTGACGTCATCTCAAAGCACATAGGACAGTTTATATTTTTGTAGAAATGTAATAGATAAATTATGGCTTGGTGGGGATCAGTCACTGCTGGCAAAAACGAAGCAGTAGCTACTTTGCTTCACTTCACCCCTTTTCTCAGCATCCCCTTTATACTCTTGCTACAAGACATGTTAGACTTCATCTTGAGAGGCAGTAAAATATGGAGTTATAAAGAAGTAATATGATACCAAAATATAGAAAAGTTCTCTGTAGAAAAAAAATGGTCACAAACGTAAATGGTGGCTTTTCATTTTTCGTGATGCCTGCAGTTTAAATTTCAACTACTGTAGGATGAAGAGGCATTAATAAATATCAAGCAGAGAAAGTTGATGCATATCCAGACTGACTGAATATTTTCATATGATCACAAAATCTTGGATTTGGAAGGGCCA
Source organism: Pseudocheirus occidentalis (assembly GCA_028646575.1). Classification (NCBI taxonomy): domain Eukaryota; kingdom Metazoa; phylum Chordata; class Mammalia; order Diprotodontia; family Pseudocheiridae; genus Pseudocheirus; species Pseudocheirus occidentalis. The sequence goes on along the minus strand of JAQQSW010004733.1, from coordinate 13,730 downwards.
TAGAAATCCATTACTTTCAGTGTTATTATAAAGATAAAATGAGAAAACATATAAATTGACTATGTAATCCCAAAGTAATAAATAAGTAAGAATTGTGCTTATTGTGATTTCAAGGTTCAGAATCTCTGCTACATATACTTTGAGAAGGGGTCATTGGGGGAGAGAGGCAAAGATGTCAGAGTAAAAAGAAATAGGTCAGCTCAACTCTCTTCTACAACTTTTCTATCAATTACTGAGAAAGAGAACTAGACTGCGTTGTTACTAAGAATTCCAAAGAGAAATAAGAGTGAATAATTGTTTTAGCCTTTGTCTATGGGGGGAGACCATCAGTGATTTATGGACATTGGAATCTCAATGACAAAATCCAGAAAGAAATATTGTACTCACAAATGCAGTTTAAGATTGTTTCACAGAACAGGGCTTGATGGGCAGTTCTGTTTTTCTGAGCGCAGAATGGAGCAGAGTCTGAACATCATGGCAGAGATAAGCTTGGATGAGAGCATAGACTAGGGAAGAATCATACATCTATCACTCTGACCCAGTACCAAGAACATACTGAGACTCAATGTACAACTGAGTAACTAAGCTTGTGAGTTCTGAACATCCTATGGTGCTATTGCTATCAGCCTACGAAGCCTGTCAGCTATCTGACTTGGTCTAAGAGCCAATCACCATCTACTAGAATTCTGACCAGGGAAAAATCTATAGCTCTGTACTAAACTCCAAACTATGCAGAAGACTACAGTGCTCAGTCAAGTTACAAAGGCAGTGATGAAACCTTAATCTTTATCAAACCACTTAGGTCATGGACTTTTTGCTCCCTAGCCTTGGATCCTTTGGGGGAAAGGCAACTATCAATGTACAGAGAAAGCAGTAGAAGAACCCTAGGAAGTATCCTAAAGGATTAGGATCCAAAGAGGCCCTGATATTCTGTGTAGATATACATAGAGCCTGTTCCTGACTCAAGATCCCAAATCAAAATTTAATTCTTGAAAAATGAATAGACAAAAAGAATGTTCATACAAAAGACACATTATAAATCCAAAGAAGCAAAATATCGAATTTTGAAAAGAATATACCTGAACTATAAGAAGTACCTTAAAGAAAAACAGAGCTTGGTTACAAGATCAACTTGCATTCCTGTAAGAAATCTAGTCAGAGTTTTAAAATAATATCATACATTAAATAAAGGATTTAAAGAAAAGTATTTGGGGAATTTTTTTAATATTTCCTTTGAAATCGCATGTATTTTATTTCTTTCAGTTAAAAGTATTATTTCCAATAAAAGGTCTAGGATTCACTAGATTTCAAAGGAATTCCATCACACACACACACACACACACACACACACACACACACACAAATCTAAGAAAAGACTCAGGAAATTTGAATGGGCCAAACAGAACAAAATGATTTTAAAACCAAATCAGACTGAATAGAGCACCAGCCCTGGCGTCAGGAGGACCTGAGTTCGAATCCGGCCTCAGACACTTAACACAAAATGTAGCCATGTGACCTTGGGCAAGTCACTTAACCCCAACTGCCCTCCAAAAAGCAAAAAAAAAAAGTAAAAAACCAAATCAGAAGACTGAAAAAAAATAGATTTAAGTTACTTTATAAAAAAAAATAAACATTTATGATTAGTTAAGGCAGGATATGGAAAAAATAAGTTGCTTGAATACTTAAAAGCTGTGACCATGGGCAGCTAGGTGGGACAGTGAATAGAGCACTGGCCCTGGAGTCAGGAGTACCTGAGTTCAAATCCGACTACAGACACTTAATACAAAAACTAGCCATGTGACCTTGGGCAAGTCACTTAAGCCCAACTGCCCTCTAAAAAAAAAAGGCAAAAAAAAACCATGCACAAATAAATGTGTACTTTCTTACACACACACACATACACACACACACACACACACACAAATGAAGCTTGTTCCCACAGTTCAAGAAACAGAGAATAAAAAGTTTCCAGACATGTCAGCAATAAAGAGTGAAGTGAAAATAGGCATAATTCATTGATCACTTCCTGAAAGATTTCACAAACTGAAAACACGAATATTTTAGAGGCACAATGTAGAACTTATAGATTAAAGAAAGTTGCTGGAAATACACATAACAGTTGTACAAATACTAGAGTGCTGCCATCAGTGGCACACAGGATTTGTTAGATATAACTATAAAAAAGAGAAGACCTTGGAACATGATATTGTAAAAGACTAAAGATAATGATATACATCTAAGAATAGACTACCAAGTAAAACTATATCTATAAACCCTTAATAAAATTGAAAACATTTAATCATTCCTAATGAAAAGATGATAACCAAATAGAAAATTTGAAATGCAAACACAAGGAACAAGAAGAACTTTAAAATACATACACACATACATAATACATATATACAAGAAATCAGAGGGGATTATTTAGGGATAAAATGTTTGTGTTCTAATATGGGGAGATGAAAAATACCCTCAGGACCTTAATGTCACCAATGTCAAACAATGAGGTACATAAGTCAGAAGGCTGGAGGATCGTTTTTTTTTTTATGAACGTAAATGAAGAAGATAAAGGTTAAGGGATATGGTGGACATAGGGCAGGGAAGGCATAGTCATCAGCAAGACAAACTCAGTGTCATAGGGTAGATGATGGGGATAAGGAAATGGAGGTTGGGGTAAAATAAAAGCTAATATTTGGGGGCTCAAACAAGGAAAGAAGAAGAGAAACAATGAGTGGGAGTATATTTCATAAAATGTAGATGAACAGTTTTCAGTACAGTCCTCTCTAACCACATTTTTTCTGCTTTGTTAATAGGTGTATGAGGAAGGCAAAGACAGGAAAAAATATAAGAGAATAGGATGAAGAGAAATAATTGATTAATTATCATAACCATGAACACATGTGGACTGAAATCACCCATAAAATGGAAGAGGAAAGTGGAATGAATTTGAAGCCAAATCCAACATTACATAGTTTTTAAGAAACACACTTGAAAACTATTCAAATAGAGATAGAACAAAATCTATTATGCTTCAGGTAAAGCTAAAAACAGGTGTAATAATCATAATAGTAGTTAAGAAAAAAAGATGATTTAGAATATAGAAATAGAAAATGTTTTCTTTATTAATTGGTTTGAAAGGCACTGTAGACCATTAATTAACATCAATACCTACACATATGTAATGAAGAGCCTAATATTTAAATACCGAGAGGTGAAGATAAATAACTTACAGGTAGAATATATCAATAAACACTATCACAAACAAAAAAAGAGAAAAATCAGAGCAATGAAATGGACAAAAAATAAAAACAATAATTGCCATAAAATAGTAAGTCAAAAATATTTCAATTAAACTTCAATTGAAAACAGCACAAACACATGTGAGCTCAATAAATCTAGGAATAAAAAAAGCCTGCTACATATTGAGTTGTTTGATGCAAAGAAAAAAGACAGAGGGAATTCAGAATGCTGGTATAAAGAACGAAAAGAAAGAGTTCATGACAAATAAAGAACAAATAAAGAAAATTATTAGTAATTATTTACCCAATTTTATGCCTATAAATAGGTATTAGAAATGAATAACTGTTTACAAAACTGTAAAATTGCTGGATTCTTAGAGTTCCCAAACTTATTTGTCCTACTACACCCTTTAAAAAAGAATACTCAGCACCCCCCTGGAAATCTTTAATCTTTTAAAGTATTATTTAAATTTGTGTCATTACAAATAATATATACATATACATACATATGTATATATGTATGTATGTGTGTGCACAAAGATATATATATTTAAATGATGTATTTTAAATTTAATAATTTGTTGTGAATGTGTGTTTTTTCCTGCATACTTGACATTTGCTACTCAACAGTTTCTTGTTAAAACCTGTCAACAACTTGACCATTGATCAGTTATAACACATATTTTGTGTTTATTTAGAAAGTAATATAATCTTTATCTCTGTTACATAACAGATGAAACATACACAAAAGGTTTTTGCAAAATTTTCTTATCATTTTTTCTTTATTCAATGCCTCCCAGTTGCACCAGGGTCTACTACTGCACCCCTCCCCCCTCCCACAGACTGTTTTACTTGTCCACCAGGGTGTTGTATTGCCCACTTTGTAAACCTTTGCTAGATTAAAAAAATGCATAATTTAATTTAAGTCCCAGAAAAAATATGTAGAATAAGTCATGTTATTTCTAAAGTGAAAGAAATAATCATGAGCAAATGAAATCTAAAATTAGATTCTATCAAATAGTCAAGCAAAAATCAATTCTAATATTTTATAAGCTATTTATAATTTTTTCAATTCTGTCAATTGATAAAATGAAGTCTTAATAACAAAACTGGGTGAAAGAAAGACATAGATCTATTTTCCTAAAGATTATCAAAACATTTTTTTTAAAATTAGCAATACACATACACTTACACACACACACTGTGAATGCATGTGTGTATATGAACTACTGGGACTAGCATAGGTTATGTCAAGAATTCCAGATTGCTTCAGTACTAGACAAATTACATACTATATCAATAATAAGAAAAAAATCACATGATTTTGTCAATATATGCTAAAAAGCCTTTTGACAAAATACAAAATTCAATTCTGTTATAAAAATGGATAAATCAAAATAAAAAGAGGTTTCCTTAATAAATTGTGTCTTCCTAAAAACCAAAAAAAGCTAACTTTATACACAAAGAGAATAAATTAGAGTTATTTTTAGGAAGATCACGAGTAAAGCAAGATGATAATGTACCACTATTATGATGTATAGCACTAGAAATGACAGTTATGGCATTAAGAAAAATAAATTAAGGCAATAAACTTAAAAAATAAACTGAAAGTAAAAAAGTTTAAACCAAACCTTAATTTTATAGATAATATCATAGTCTACTTTAAAAAATCCTTGGAGAATTAGCTGATATTAATTGAAATTGTTAATAATTTCCTTAAATTATCACTATATAAAATAAACCACTTATTAGATTTTCTGTATATTTCCAATAGCATACAGTAGAATGAGTTAGAGGAAATCAATTCAAAATAGCTCCATAAAGCATATGATGTTTGAGAGTTTACCAATCAAGGCACAAATAGGAACTATATGAATATAGCTACAGTAATTGTTAAGATATTATTTGCTTATTGTAAGCTGTCCCACCACAATAAAAATCATAATGCTAACTTACTTACTGATCACAATACCTAACTGCCAAGGGATTATGTTATAGAGGGGAAAATATCATCACGAAATTCATCTTAAGGGGAAAAAATGTCAAGAATAAACAGAATAGCCACAGAAGATGTTGCCACATATAGCCTGTCTAGTCTTCCTTTTATGACAACAAAATTTTGTTTATTGAGGTAAAATTAGAATAAGAAAGAAACAGATCTGCAGATGACATATTGTCAGCCCATGAAGAAACAAAAACTAGGCCATTCAATTTCATTTCTTTTTCTATATTTTATATGAAGAAGAGGAAATCAAGGGAAATATTAATGAAAAGTAGCATGGAAGGAAGTCTAAGACTATGCAGTCTTAAATTATATTGTAAAGCAGCCATCACCAATTTGGTATTGGTTAAAAAATATAGTGCTTGTTTGATCATTGGAAAAATGCATATTCTACAGTATTGTGTTTGATGAAACCAAAGACCTGAAACTTCGGTGAAGAGCTCACTTTCTGAAGTAGCAGAGCATTCTGAAGTAGAAGAGAAGCATGTACCAGGAGAGTTAAACCAATGACACTACCTCAATCAGCACCTTCCCCAAACCCAGATGTAGAACCCCAGATTTCTGAACCCAGTAGCTCTGGTAATAGCAATGTCAACCCATCTCATCCTGCAATGATGACTTGTCCTACTTCAAGCTTGGCCTTTAATGCTATTATCAAAGGGGACAGTTCTTGTGAGGTAGAGTTGATCCATATCATACAAACTGCTAACCATTACCCACAAGAAAACAAGCCAACCTAGTTGAAATTTATACAACCTAACCATTTGCTTTTGGAAAAAAACAAACAAACAAACTGGTACATTATTTGCCCCACCTGTTTTTGGACACCTCTCACATTCTTTCTGCATTTGTAAAAGTTAGCCATAGTCATTCATAAATTACAATTTCAAGATCTTTCAGCACTTAAGTAACTTAATAATTAAATTTTCAAGTTCTTTCATTAATTCATTCATCAAGAAGAGCTGGATATCCTTAATGCCCTTCCATTTCAATTTCCTCTTAACCAACTGGGCTATGATTTCTAATTTAAAGTATATTCTTCTCGGTAGAGCAGTGGTTCTCAACTTTCCTAATGCTGTGACCCTTTAATACTTGTATATGGGCATATCCGCAGGTGGCAAACCTGCCTGGAGACAGATAGAGGAGAGGTTGTCTCTGTTCCTAAAAACATTGGAAATATGTGTTTTCCAATGGTCTTAGGTGACCCCTGTGACCCCTGTGAAAGGGTCATTTGACCCCCAAAGAGATTGTGACCCACAGATTGAAAACTGCTGCTGCTGAGAATATAGAAACAAAATTGGAATTTAGTAGTTCAGTTTCCCCTTCACCTGCTAACATTATATCATGAACTTCACTCAGCAGATCTATTTCTTCCTCATTCTACTTATATTGATAATGTCTTTTTTGTGGTCATGAACTATATCCTAGGTTTTACCTTTTTGCAAATGTCAGTGTCTTCTATTGGTGTATTCTTACAAGGGTTTTTGGTTAGAGAATTTGATGTGGAATAGATGAATGATGAGTACAAAGAACATAAAAAAAAAACCCAAGAGATCTGGATTTGAGTGTCAACTCTTCTACCGACTAGCTGTGTAACTTCAGATAAGTCAGTCAATCTCATTAGGGTTCAGTTTCCTTGTCTACTCAATAAGACTGTTGAATTAGATTATCTCTAAGGTCCACTCAGGTTTTAACAATCTAAGTCAAAGCTTTTGTTGCTCAGTTATTTCACTTATGTCCAACTCTTTATGACCCCATTTGGGATTTTCTCGGCAAAGATGCTGGAATGGTTTGCCATTTGAAAATCCGAGATAACAGATTTGCAGGAAGAAGGGAAAAGCAAAAAGTGTGTGAATGTATGTATGTATGTATGTATGTATGTATGTATGTATGTGTGTATGTATGTATGTATGCATGCATGCATGCATGCATGTGTCCCCCCTGCCAGTCCTAGATTCAAACAACCAGAAATAACAGAGAAAATAATTTTTAAAATGCTAACATATTACACAGTTTTGGCAAATGAATTCCTTAGTTTACTAATTTAGAACTAATCTGAAGTTAAAATGAGACTGAATAGAAGAGCACCATTAAGAAAGGGGGAGGAGGAGAAGAAAATAACAACATGGTGATTTTTTTCCCCTTGTAATTGGCAAGTATAACCAGGATTAACTCCTAAAAGATATGAAATTTTCATTTTTTTGCTTTTAATTCCTTGTTTTTCTCATCTCTGTTTATTTCCCTGTACCATGTTTCAGTAAAATTCCAAAATAAAGATTTCCAAGTGTTACTTTCCAGTAGAAAAATAAGGGAACAAAAAAGATAGGTATCCTCTACTATAAGTTTATCGGATCATGTGCTCAGCACAAGATATCTCCTACCCCTTAGGTGCTCAGATCTCCTAAAATCACCTAGAAGAGCTTTAAGTTTGGCTCTGTATAGATGTTGTAATTTTTTATTTTCCATATTGTGAGTATGGCTAATAATGCACAATTTACCGAAGAGTAAGACAAAGGGAGAATAGTATTTTCCACATTTAACTAAATAAAATTGCAACAAAACATGAAGAAACATGAAGAAACTATAAATGTATGTGTATTATGTACACACACACACACACACACACACACACATTCTATTCCAGAAGACCCTGGTCAATAACAATTCACACAGAAGAACACATTCCTTTGAATAGTCAGCACTCAGTGAATCTCCCCTAGTTGTCACGTTTCTGCCTCTCTCTCTTTTCTCCCTGTCTATTCCCATCCAGTTTGATTATTTCTCTGTCCCTCTATCTCTGCCTCTTTTTATCTCTGTCTCTACATTTCTGTATCTATTTTTTGTCTCTGTCTCTCTCTGTCTCTGTCTCTCTGTCTCTCTCTGTCTCTGTCTCTCTGTCTCTCTCTGTCTCTGTCTCTGTCTCTCTTTGTCTCTCTGTCTCTCTCTCTGTCTCTCTGCCCCTCTATCTCTGTCTCTGTCTCCTCTCTCCCCTCAAGTAAGGTGAAATCTACTTGGCATACAACTGGCACACTGGCCTCCAACCTAGCAGCCCAGAAGAATAATTTGGATGGATTTCATGTCTCTTAGCCTCATATCTGGAAACTAGAGCTACTTGGGACAAGGTTTCATTTACTTTTCCAATCCCTGGCAACAGCTCCAATTCACTTTGTGGACAAAGATGTCATGTATTGGTAGCCACACTCTCAATCAAATTGCTTGAAAGAATTGTTGCCCCCTGCCCCTCATCTCAAACTATTTGAGTGGTTTCATGAAACCGGACTATTAATAAGGTGTGATTGGTAGGCAGCATACAACCTGAAGTGAATTAAGGTATAAAGGAGTAAGAAACTAGATTCCCAATCTAATATGCAAGTGCTATTTGGGGGGGGGGGTGGAGCTCTAGTGCCTCTACCACATTCCAGAATGATTTGTAGAAATTTTTTAAAAAATATTTAGAGTGCTATTCTTTGTTCATATTCTGTTTTTCAGCCACCTTGCAGAGCACTTCCAGCTTGTCAGTTTTGTTTGCAGAGTTAAGCTTGTCTTTTAATATCTCCCAGCAATAACTTGGGAAATGAAAAATTTGGGACAGCATATATTTCCCTTTGTACCTCACATGACACATTGCTTATATCTTCATAACATACTTTTATATGAAGATTATCTGTGCATAGGTCTTTTTCCCCAACTAGATATGAGGGCAGGCATCTGATCTTATCTAAGCTTCACATCTCCTTAATCTTCTAGCACAGTGTTCTTCATCTCATAAGAGCTTAATAGCTTTCAAAAGCAGTACATTATATCATTAATACTTACCTGATTCCTTAAGTCCCCTCTTAGCTTTTCTACTCCAAGTATCTATCAACCACTACAAAATTTAGTCCCAGTGCTGAAAATACATTTCAAATATTAGGCGTTTCCTGGAAAGACTTATATGAACTGATGCTGAGTGAGGTGAGGAGGACCAGGATGACATTGTACACAGTAACAGCAATATCATGTGATGACTGACTTTGAAAGATTTGACTCTTATCAACAATGCAAGGTCCTAAGACAACTCCAAAAGGTGCATGATGGAAAATGCTGTCCAAATACAGAGAAAGAATTATCGAGTCTGAATGTGAATCCAAGCATGTTGTTTGTTCTTTCTCTTTTGTTTTGTTTTGATGTCTTGGGGAGAAGGGAGGGAAGTAAGAGGGTGAAAATTAAAAACTTAAAAATTTATGGAACTGAATATTGTAAACTAAAAATAAGTAAATTTTTAAAAATAAAACATCAGGTTTTAGTCACATATCTGGAAACTAGGGCAACCTGGGACAGAATTTCATTTATTTGATGTTCTGTTTCCTAAGAGATTGTTCAACATGGAATTTATTTTGAAGAATACAATGAGATGGTTGATCAGAATCATTTACTCCCCAACTTTCCTTATGTTTAAAATGTTTTCCAAACATAATCACATGATTTTAACTTGGGCAACCAATGAAAAAAATGTATAGTTTTATTCAGAAGAAGCTAAAATGCCATTTGACATGCTAAGTCCTTTGGTGTGGCTTCTTTGCAATCTTTTTGACCAATGTACATAGTAAATCTATATATGTAGATCCCAATCTGTGTTTTCTGATGAGTGTCATCCAGTTCATATGTCCACATTGATGAAATTAATTAGATAATTGGTGTATTATTTCCTTCCATTCTGTAAGCTACATTAAATTGACTACTCTCTAATTAGTTCAGATAAAACACTAATGAATCTATCTAATCCCAACATAATGGATCTGATTTTGTCTTAATGAGTAATATTACTGAATATTTTGATAAAATTTTGAGGGCGTAACAAAGATACAATAAAGAGATGACTTGGCAGTTCCTTCTCATAAAACTTCACTGTTATGACAGTTCAAAAGTTCTGAAGTAATTCATTTCAGGGTTAGACAACAACTCCATAGTATCAGGTCCTTAGATTCTAAACCACTTGGCGGAGTTTACAGGATGAAAACATTTATTTCCTATACTTTCATCTACAGTACACAAAATATGAAATACATAAGCTTATAATTTTTCCTCAGATGTACATCTACCCTAAATTATTTGTGCCACAACCATTTGGGAAGGTGGACTAATAACCACGGAAACAGCCCTTAGATAAATTACATAAAATTAAAAGTTTAATGTGTATTATGAGTAATATTTTTATATTATCTATTATGGCAAAATGTTTATAGGATTTGGAATATTATACTAAAAGGGCACTGTTCTCAATATCAGAATTGAGTCTCAGTTGCAGCTTTTCTGCTTAATAGCTGTGTGACCTTTGGAAAATCATTGCACTTCTATTATTTTTTTCTTAAATTAAGGCTAAATCTATATCTGTATCATTTGATTTAATTCTGAGGTGGAGCAGAATAAATAAATTCCATCTTCCATGTTGCAGCCCCTTCAAACACTTCAAAACAACTGTCATGTTTCTAGTAAGCCTTTCTTTTCCCTAACCTATACTTCTCAAGTACATTTGACTGTTCCTCAAATGGTACAGCCTCAAGGCATCACAACATCCTCACCACCTACTTTAGAATACATACCAATTTCCCGATTTTCTCTTTAACATCTCACCCTTGTATCTGGATACAATAATACCTCGGTGGTCTGAGGAGAGGAGAGTACAGTGGGGTTCTTTCCTCTCTTTTCACAGATATGATCATGTTCTTAATGTAACATTAGCTTTTTAGGTTGCCACTGTGTTGACTCATAGTGAATCTGTAGTCTACTTAAGTCTCTAGATAATTTTCATAGAAAAATATTGTCTGGTTTCCTCTCGTCCATCTTTTATTATAAAGTCTAATTTTTAAGTCAAAATATAAACTTTATATTTATCCTATTAAATTCCATCACATTATATTTTGGCAATACTTCAAGTCAAATCTTTTGTGATGGTGACTTTTCCTCCTAGTTTGTTGTTATTTGTACATTAGAGAAATATGCCTTCTACACTATCATTTAAGTTGCATAATAAAATGTTGTCAAGGTTATATCCTTGTGAGATTCTACTGGATACTTCTCTTGAAGTTAGCACCAAATTCAATATGAACTATACATACACACATATATACATAGATGCGCACGCGCATGCACATATAGATGCACATGTGTGTCTATGTGTTTGTATGACTACATATGTGTATGCACATATTGCTTATTCAACCCAACAGTGAAGTGCCAACAAGACTGTGATGTCATTCTCTCTCTCTCTCTCTCTCTCTCTCTCTCTCTCTCTCTCTCTCTCTTTCTCTCTCTCTCCATACATCCATACATATATACATATACATATATACATATACACACACAAATGTGTATATATATGCGTGTGTGTGCTCATTTAACCAGATAGTGAGATGCCAACCAGGCTATATCGTAATCTATCTAGCAAACATCTATCCAAGTTATCCACAAGGACAGAAAAATAAATGACCAGAACTGTCTAATGATTTGCTAAACTCCCAGAGTACTATCTATGATATTCATCTGTCGAAAAAGAAAAAGACAAAAAGGTTAGTCAAATGAGATAATGTATATAAAGTGCCTTGTAAATCTTATAATATATATAAATATCAGCTATTACTTCTGTTACTAGTAAAGCTTACTTCGTTGTAAATTCACTGAAAAGAGTAGACTTTGTACATTAAATTTCATTTTGATTTTAAAAATCTTTATGTTCATTGTTCTCATACATTTTGGCTCATGTTCTTTTCTTCCTCTTATGAAATCTGGAAACAAAAAAAGGAACACAATATTTTAGGAGAAGGCATAGCTAAATATAAAATTCAAAGACCCTGCCTTATTTTCTTGTTTTTCTATCATTGAGCTATTATTGTACTCAGAATTGTGCCACAAAACTCCACATAATAACCTTCTAATTTTTACTATTAGTCGAGGTTACTGAATATTCGCTGTTCTTAGAGAAATTACATCAATGACAAATCAACAAAAAGAAATGATAAGAGAGAATATGTCATTTGAATCAGGAAGGCAGGTAGCATATTGAAGTGGGAAAAAAATATTGCTTGGGTTCGGAGGACCTGCGTTCGAATCTTGACTATGTAAGTCATACAAATGATCTCAAACAAACTTCTGAACATCTCTGTCCCATTGATATAATGAGGATAGAATAAACGAATTCTAAGTTCCCTTCCAATTCTACAGTACTATGAATTTAGTTTCCCAGTGAACTGAGGGTTAAAACCACTGATGCTTCTGCATGTGTTTCTGCATATGATATAGAGCCTGATATCCAACCACTCCAACTATTCTTAAGGTTGCTAATTGTATGGATTCATATATTGTTTCTAAGTTCCTGTGGCTAAAATAAACATTGGGTTCATCAGCCAGAAATCTTCATGATGTGATACATTTATGGTTTACTGTATACCATTTTAAAATATAGCTTAATTTAAAATGAACAAATTAATACAAACCTAAACAAACTTTACTTTTTGCATAGTTGATATAACTGATATAGTGTAGTCAAAAGAATGCTCAATGTTTTTAAAGTCTATATGAATGATTTTAGGTTTCAATTCTCATTTAAATATTTTGTGCCATTGAGCAAGGCTACTTCTTTGAAACTCAATTTCCTATCTGTAAAACGGGAATAATTTCTATAAGGGAGGAAAAGATTTTTACAGTGATGATAGGAAAATGGAAAGAGAAGAGTTATTAAAAAGAAATGCATTTTCATTAACCACATTATAACAAAAAGTTAACTACCTTTTTTTGAAAGAAACAAGTAAATAAGGTCTGTAGATTCATTTGAGCAGCACTTGAGTGTGTCTTACTGGTATAGTACTGATCAAACGAAAAAAAGAACTGAAAATGTGCTGATTAGCCCCAACACATGTTGCCTCAAAACAGTTTCATGTGGAAAGAATAATAGCACTGTCTTTAGGAAGGTGCAGGTGGAGCCACAGATGAGAATTCAATTCAGTGGATGGCAGCAGCAGCCCTTACCAGAAGCAGTATGTAAGATTTTCAGAGAATAGGATTACCAGAGAGTTATTCTTTCTCTAACTTCACAATAGTTTAAGGGAGATTTTGCCCTCTTATTAGAAGTGGACTCACAAGTTGTATTTTTTTTTTACTTTTATGTTACTATTCTCCCCTGTGGTCTCCTAAGAAACTCCTGAACTTTATTATTTGTCCTGGCCTATTCAGCATAATCTGATGGTCAAGAATGTATTAGGTGGGGGCGGAGCCAAGATGGCGGCTTAGAAGCAGCAAAGCACCTCAGCTCCCACACAAAAACGCTAAAAAACTCATAAAATGGGACGCTAAACAGATTTTCAAGCTCCAAAACTCTCCACAAGACAGAAAGCACTACAGGCAGCACAGCAGGCGGGGCTCTTCCCAGCAGTCTGGGACCCGTGGCTGAAACCTCGGCTGGCTCAGGCCCTGGGGCATTGGGCCGGGAGCCGCGGCTATAGGAGAGCAGATCG
>JAQQSW010004732.1:0-14370 GCA_028646575.1 Pseudocheirus occidentalis | reverse complement strand
CCAGGGTCTGATCTGCCTCCCAGACTGCTGCGAAGAGCCCCACCTGCTGCGCTGCCTGTAGCAACAGATGTGCTTTCTGTCTTATGGAGAGTTTTGGAGCTTGAAAATCTGTTTAGAGTCCCATTTTATGAGTTTTTTAGCGTGTTTGTGTGGGAGCTGTGGTGCTTTGCTGCTTCTACACCACCATCTTGGCTCCGCCCCCTCCTACCTATTTATTTTCAAGAAATGCAGATACTTGAACAGGAAAGAATAGAGTTTAAATCCTCCCTCAGACATTTGCTAATTACATTACTCTGAGCAGGTCATTTAAATGGGCAGAATAGTACCAGCTTCAAAAAATAGTTGTAAGAACGAAGATAAATAACATATAAATCATTTAATAACCTTAAAGAAAAACATAAATGTGAGTTTCCATTTTGTTGGAATAGGATACTGCTTATATCTCTGTTTTTAGTGGTGTAGGAAAGTGCCAGTAAGGAAAATCTCTCTACCCATGAAAATCATCACATGCTTTGAAACTAAAAAGTTTCCAGAGGCATTGTGAGGTCAAGAAATTTTTCATTCACATACAGTGATTCTTAGATTCGACTTAACCATTGAGGCAAACACATGGCTAGATGGATTTGTGAAAATTCTCCTTTGTCTTTTCTGAGTTTCAAAACAAAAGCCAGCACCCTGCTTCCAGGGGTCAAGATTCTACAATTTATTTTTCTTTTCTTTTTTAAAAATTGATTTTTTATTTACTTTTAGTTTACAAGATTCAGTTCCAGAATCCCTTGAGTTTCAAATTTCTACCTGCCCAAGACAGAGCAGGTGGAAGGTACAGTGTAAAGTAGGTGAATCCCATAAGCAGGGCAGTCAGATAGCTCCAAAGTTTAAGGAGAAATCCTGTGTTATGTAGGGAGGAACCTTGAACCCTAGTCACAGCAGAAAAGGGTACCAAGGAATATCCTGGCAGGCTCAGACCAATCCAACACACATTGTCTATTGGGTAGTGTTTTATTTGTGTTATTTTGCATTATTTCTCTAGATTCATGGCTGATCACTTAGTTGTTTAGCATTCTTGAGTTTTTAAAATGTTTCTTTTAAGATATTGATATATTAATTATTATTTAGCATTTCTTTACTTCACAAATTTACTTACCAAGTTCTATATTAGTAAAATCATTGAAGGATTACTTTTAAGAACTAGACAAAATAATAAAAGAATTCATATGGAGGCATGAAATATAAGAATCTCAAAGGAAAAAAATGAAAAATAAGTTCTTCAAAGTATGTTCTCTCTCCTCATACCAATGTGAAAGTTTGTATACATATGAGCAGCTAAGTGATGCAATAGATAGAGTGACAGACCTGGAGTCAGGAACATCTGAGTTCAAACTGGAATTCAGAAACTTACAAACTGTAACACTGGGAAATTCACTTAACTTGTTTTCCTCAGTTTCCTCATTTATAAAATGGGGATAATAAAAGGACTTCTCTCCCAGCATTGCTGTGAGGACCAGAGGAGACAATATTTGTAAAGCATTTAGATCAAAATATGGCACATAGTAAGTGCTGTAGACATAGTACTTATTATTATTGTTATTCATTTATAACAATATGGAGAGGGAAAGGGAGAGAGAGTTCCTCTCCCAGTATCTGGAAGCTGATTGATATATGAACAGGATAAGACTTAGTTTATTCAGGGCCTGGCTGATTGTTGAGTTCCAGACAAGAGACACTTTGAGATGTGCTAAACCCTGTGAACTTCAGTGTGTACCACGGATTTCCCTGAGGACTTGACAAGGACCTGGGAGCTGTCTACCTGTGAGGACTGGATGAGAACCTGGCAGCTCTCTGCTTCTGAATCCAGGTGAGTGGTGGGTTCAGGAAGGAACTGGGACCATCAAAGAAGATCCAGGAAATCAGAGAGACCAGCCAAAGTCAAGATGAAGAAAAGGCTTCCCCTTAGACTAAACTGAGGTTTGATGGAATTCAAGGGGTAGAAAGTTTGTGTGGTTTTCTAAGGATTGTATTAGTGACTAATGATTTTTAGTAACTGGGAATCTAGCTTTAGTGGCTGACTCCTAGATGAGTGACAGATTAAGTTAATGGTTGCTCCATGAGTGGAAGATTGGTATATTGTGAATTGTTGATTAAATCTTTAAGTGAGAAGTGTTTCCTCCTTAGGGAAATCAGATGATTCTTCTTTCCTTAATTGATTGATTGAATCTTTAAGTGTTAAGCTGGTTTCCCCCTTAGGGAAACCAGATGATTCTTCTTTTGTTCCTTGTTCTAAATATTGTGACTTTCTGTAATAAGATGTAATATTGAGAATATTATATTGTGAATATTTTACTAATCTTGATTTGTAATAGAATAAACAGAGTGTTCACTATT
Source organism: Pseudocheirus occidentalis (assembly GCA_028646575.1). Taxonomy (NCBI): domain Eukaryota; kingdom Metazoa; phylum Chordata; class Mammalia; order Diprotodontia; family Pseudocheiridae; genus Pseudocheirus; species Pseudocheirus occidentalis. The sequence goes on along the minus strand of JAQQSW010004732.1, from coordinate 11,988 downwards.
ACCATGTAATCTGAATCTTAATATCTGTTCACAGTAGCATTCTTTTGGGAATCTGCTTGTACTTGGCATTACAGTAGTTCTACATGAAATATCCTTGTAGGTCTTTAAGGCTGAAGATATTGTTAATTTTGATGTGATCATTGTTTAGTAACATTTTGAACTTCCATACATCAAGAAGTGAAAGTGCTGATTTTACTTTGGCAAGTTAAAATGATATCACCTATCCTTCCAAACATTTCTCTTCAAAGTTTGATGATCCTGACACTACATATTATTCTTATTGTAATTTGGGCTTCTGAATATGCTAGTGCTATTATATTTCCTTGGTAATTTATTCTTTACATTTTGCAGTAAAAAAATAATTCAAGCATATAAATATGAGATATTCAAATAAATAAATCACAAAATTGGAAACTACTAAAGTTCATGTCTATAAGGAGCTTCGTGGGAAAATGCCACATAAATTTACTAAATTAAGTTTCATTAATAGTCTTATGAATAGTGACAATTTGAAGTCACAGTGTGTCCAGGGGATTTGCATGTCCAGGGGATTAATGTAAAAATAGGCAACATGATGATCCATTATGTAATGACTAGAACCTAGATTTCTCTCATAGGTGTTCTCCAGGATTTTGATGTTAAAATTATGTATAAACTGATGCTTTCAGATTGCTAGAAGTATAAATATTATTACTTTAGCCTTTCTGGCTAATTAGATAAGTGAATAGACTTGTGCTTACACAAGTTGTTTTATTTTTTTCCATTTGTGAGTAAATAATTTTAAATAAAGAAAAAAAGTGAGATTATTAATTTACTAGCTTCTTGAGTGTTCTTTGGAATTAAAAAAAGAGAAAGTTCTTAGAAGAATAGCTTTAATGTTCTATCTGCAAATACACACACACATATATAAAACATAGAGGAAGACTACTCAATCTATTGATGTGATCTTCTTCCATTTTCTTTTCTTTTTGGGGACCAGGACATTGATTTCATTGTTCTGGAGAACTCTTTAAAAAATCATTTATTTTAATGTTTACAATATTTAGGTACAAAAGCTTTTGAGGTTGAAGTGTTGTCTCTTCCTTCCCTTTTAACATTCATATTAAACATATTTTCACATTAGTCATTCTGTAAAGAAGAATTTTAACTAATGAAAAGAAACATGAGAAAGAAGAAACAAAACAGAAAAAGAGAGAGGAAATAGTATGCTTCCATATGCATTTGGACTCCATGGTTCTTTCTCTAGGTGTGTATAATATTTTCCACAATGAGTCTTTAGGAATATTTTTATAACCTTCCACTCCTGAGAAAAGCAAAGTCTATCACAGATGATCATTACACTATGTAGCTGTTACTGTGTACAATGTTCTCCTGGTTATGTTTATTTCACCCTGTATCAGTTCATATAAATCTTTCCTGGTTTTTTGAAGCATTTCTGTTCATCATTTCTTATAGCACGATAGTATTCCATTACAGTCATATTCCACAGCTTGTTCAGTCATTCCCAATTGATGGACATTCTCTCAATTTCCAATTATTTGCCACCACAAAAAGAGCCACCAAAAACATTTTTGTAAATGTGGGTCCTTTTCTTTTTGTATGATCTTTTGGGAATATAGCATTACTAGTGATATTGTTGGGTCAAAAGGTATGTACATTTTTATAAACCCTTTGGGCATAGTTCCAAATTGTTATCCAGAATGGTTGGATCTGTTCACAAATCCACCAACAATTTTACTCAGTTCTCTATATATTTTAGAAATGAGCCTCTATCAGAGGCACTGGTTGTAAAAATCCATTCCTAATTTTCTGTTTCCCTCCTACTTTTGCTTGCATTGGCTTTGTTTGTACAAAAACTTTTCAATTTTAATATAATCAAAATTTTGAATTTTATAATGTGCTCTGTCTTTCGTTTGGTCATAAATTCCTCCATTCTCCATAAATCTTTCAGGCAAATTATTCCTTGCTCTCCCACTTTGCTTTTATTTCTAAGCCTTTATTTCTAAATCATGTACCCACCTGGACTTTATTTTGGCATATGGTATAAGATATTGGTCTATTCCCAGTTTCAGTCATACTGTTCTCCAGTTTTCCCAGCATTTTTTTTTATCAAATAGCAAGTTCTTATCTCAGAATTTGAAGATTTTGGTTTTATAAAACAGCTGATTACTATAGCCATTGACTGCTGTGTTTTGTGTACCTTGCCTATTCCACTGATATAGTGCTCTGTTTCTTAGCCAGTACCAAGTAGTTTTGATGACTGCTGCTTTATAGTATAATTTAAGATCTAGTATGGCTAGGTCACCTTCCTTGCTATTTCTTTTCATTAGTTCTCTTGATATTCTGCACCTTTCATTCTTCTAGATGAATTTTGTTATTATTTTTTCTAGCTCTATAAAATAATTTTTTGGTATTTTGACTGGTATGGAACTGAATAAGTAAATTAATTTGGGTAGAATTGTCATTTTTATTATATTACTGCAGCCTACCCTTGAGTAGCTGAAGTTTTTCCAATTATTTAGATCTGACTTAATTTGTGTGGAAAATGATTTGTAATTGTGGTCATAGAGTTCCTGTGTTTGTTTTGGCAGCCAGACTCCCAAACATATTATAATGTCTATAGGCATATTTAATGGAATTTCTCTTTCAATCTCTTGCTACTGGGCTTTGTTCATAATACATAGAAATGCTGAGAGTTCAAGTAGGTATATTTTATATCTTGCAACTTTTTTCCAGTTATTTATTATTTCAAGTACTTTTTTTACTTGATTCTGTAAGTATGTCATCATATCATCTACAGAAAATGACAGTTTCATCTTTTCTTTGCCTATTCTAATTCCTTCAATTTGTTTTCCTTCTCTTATTGCTAATGCTAACTTTTCTGGTAGCATACTGAATAAGAATGGTGATAATGGATATCCCTTTTCACCACTAATCTTATTGCACATGCTTTTAGCTTACCCCCATTATATAAAACACTTGTTGATAGTTTTACGTATATGCTACTTATCATTTTAAGGAAGACTACATTTAATCCCATTCTCTGTAGTGTTTTTAATAGGAATGAGTGTTTTCTTTGGTCAAATGCTTTTTCTGCATCTGTTAAGATAATCATATGATGTCTATTAGTTTTGTTGTTGATTTTTATCAATGCTGCTGATAGTTTTCCTAATACTGAATCAGTCCTGCATTCCTGGAATAAGGCTTACCTCATCATAGTGTATCTTTTTCATGATAACCTGCTGTAATCATTTTGCTAATATTTTATTTACAAATTTTGCATCTATATTCACTAGGGCAATTGGTCTATAATTTTTCTTCTCTGTTTTGATCCTTCCTGGTTTAGTTATCAGTACCATATTTGTATCATAAAGAGAATTTGGTAGAACTCCTTCACCAGTTTTTCCAAATAGTCTGTATCAGTGGTTTTCAATCTTCCTAATGCCATGACGCTTTAATACTTGTATGTGGGTGTATCTGCATGTGGGCAGACCTGCCTGGAGGTGGATAGAGGAGTGGTGTCTTGGTTCCTAAGTCCATCAGAAATATGTGTTTTCAGATGGTCTTAGGTGACCCCTGTGAAAGGGTTGTTCAACCCCCAAAGGGCTTGCTACCCACAGGTTGAGAACTGCTGGTCTAAATGCTATTGGGATTATTTGTTTTTTAAATGTTTGATAGAATATATGGCTAACTCTTAATGAGGAAATTCCTTCTATCTATTCTTCTGCAATGTGTTTGATAGAATGTAGAGAAAGAATATATATATATACACACACACACATATATATGTATGTATGTATGTTTGTATGTATGTATATACATATAAACACACACATATATATACACAAATACATAAATACACATACGCACAAATATATATTTTATGTGTGTGTGTTGTTTTATAATTGTATATTATAGCACATAATATGCTTTATGCTAAACTTTGTAAAATACTCCTCAAACTTCCTCACTCAAAGACCATTAAGTTTTGTAAAAACTCAAAGCAAAACAAAAACAAAAATCCTCCCATCCCACTTTTCAATCAGCAATAGGGGAAAAGGGAATTATTTTCATGCTATTGAGAAGGAGAGAGGTAGTTTATCATTGTAGAATAGATAATATTTGTTTTCAAAATTCCAATTTCTGATATTGTAACAGTAATGTTATTTGATTCCTTTGTATTGGGAAAGCTAACAAGTACTTAGCACTTAGTAATTAATCAAGCCTCTGTTAAAGAAACAGAAGGTATGACCCCCTATTGCTAATGTAGCAGGAAGGGGTTGAAACAGGAAATGGCTGAAACAGGAACGAGCTAATGATGTATGTATATAAGGAGAAGCCCCTGTTGGGTTGGACAGATCTCCTTGGAACCAAATTCTGAAGACTGAGGAAGAGAGACTCAGGCTAGAGAGAATAATTTTTATTTTGAGAACCTGGATGAAGTTATTTTGATTATGGGAACCAGCTTAAACTTCTGCTGAGTCTGAGGGCCAGCCAAGCTGCTGAGGATTTCCAAGGACCAGCCAGAGATGCAGAAGACTGAGGAAGCATGACTGTGGTGTCAATATTTTGTCTGTGGATTTGTTGAGCCTGGACTACCTGGAAACAGAGACTGTGAAGGATTTAAGGTGGACTGGACATTGTGAGCTTCAGTGTGGAAAAGGGACTGCACAGAGAGCTGGACAAGGAGCTGGGAGCTATCTACTTTTGAACCTAGGTGACAGTTTGGTGAATGCAGAGAAGGGAATCCAGGGAATCTGAGAGCCTTCCTTGGGTCAAGAGGAAGAGATCTCTCCAATAGATACAGAGTAGTGACTTATTGAAGTTGTAACTTACTTGTGACCTTGAAATTGTAACTTATTTGTAACTGAGGGGAGTATGGCCCGTGTATTTTACACTACCCTTTAAGAAAGTGCTGAGTAGTGACTGATATTGTAACTTAGTGTGCCCCATGAGTGAAGAACTTTGACTATTGCATTTTGTGACCCTTAATGATGATTGAATGATTGACTTGATTGAACGATTGAGTTACTAAGTGATTGATTGACTAAATGATTGTGCTTTGTTCAAAACCATATGACCACTATGGTGAAAACTATGCGGCCATTTCTGTGATAAGTTGTTGTGAATGCTGCATTTTGATGTTCTGTGATTATTTGTAACATTGTGAATGTTGTATCTTGATTTACTGTGAATGTTTTGGTCTGATTTGTTATTGAATAAATATAGTGTTCATTAAACTATGTAATCAGAACCTTGAAACCTGTTCAGTGTAGCATTCCTCTGGAAAGCAGCTCGTGTGTGGCTTTACAGACATGTAATGATAACGGATAAGTAATTTTAACTCATAGCTCTCCTAAGGAGTTCCCTCAGAATATGAGCTGAGTTTGTGTACATATTAGGGAAAATCTTTTTTTCTGTTTGTCCCCTCTCTGTCTATCTCCCTTGTGTCAGGATGTCTGTCTGCATATACACACACATGTACCCAGATATGTATGTGTGTGTGTATTTGTGTGTGTGTGTGTGTGGTTTGTTCTAGAGATGGAAGCAAAGTAATTACATTAAATATAAACGTGGCCAGGCAGCAGTGAAAAATGAAATACAGTTTCTTGCTACTATAATTTCTCTCTAGGCAAATTTCAACTTTCTCCAATTAAGGAAACACTTACCATGGGATTCACAAGGTTAAAATAAGCCAATCATTCTTGGGAATGAAGCCCTTGGAAACTAATAGACTGTTCAGTGTGAAATCTTGGATGTATAATGCCTGCAACTTTGATTTTATCATGTCACCTAGACAGTGGTTCATGAACCCTTTTGCTAATGACTTCCTTGGAGATTTGACTCAATCCTGGCTATATCTTATTTCCATAGTATATTTTATACTGTTCTTAATCTTCATAGTATAAAGAGTGATAACAATTAGGAAGCCTGGGCTTTTCCCATCCCTGGTATCATATACAAATATGACCTTTCATTGCCCTCTATCTCAATTTATTCATTATAGGTAATATGCATATCTCCCCTGACTTACCTCCCAAGAATGTTTTGAGAATGAAGTATGCATATGCGTGTGTGCTTTGAAAGTCATCATGTAAAACTCAAATATTATGTTACAGTTGCTTATCTTTGAATCTCTTGCCTCATTGCTCCATAAAGTGTGGGCTAGACAATACTACCATGCAGAAGGCATGTCCATGATCAGCAAAAGACAAGGAACCTCCCCAATCAGAGTGAATCACAGATAAGGCAATGCAGCTGGTAAGTATACCTTGACATGAACTTTAATTGGATTTATCTGCATAGAGACACAAAAGAGGCAGTGAAGGATGTTGGAGACTGGGAATAGGGAAACATTAAAAACAGGCACGTGGAAAGTGTTATCTGGCACTCTTGGGATATATTTGAAAAGGTTTTTTTTTTCTTTCCTCTTCGGTGAAAAAAAAATTGGAGGATCAATATGTTCACCCAGTACAAGTAATCATAGTTTGGAGCCATGCATAGTCAAAGTTTTCTAAAAAAAAAATAGTGCTTTCCTTTGCTCTGAGAAATGGTTCTCATAAAGCTGTAGAAAATGATTCTGGGTCTCCCTATATCTGTGAGTTCATCACCCACATTTGCTGATATCACTGTTAGTCATTCTCAAAATGAGCAACAGCAACCACCCAGCTTTGAACTGAATCCTGTGGTGACCAGTAAATGTGGCATCTTAATTAACCCCATCCATCTCCTGATGACACTGCTGTATGTGAAACTATTAAAGAACTCCATTGGGACACCAAAAGTGGCAGGACTTTTGATTAAAAACTGAAGTTTATGGTAAATGTGAACAAATATATCAAAAGTCTGTCAACTCATCAACTTTTTTTTAATACTACTATGCATTTTTCTTAATCCAATTCATTTATTTTATTGGACGAGAATTCTAAGGCCTAAAAGTTTGAAAAAACAGTTAGATCCCACAGGAGAAGTTCCCAATGAGATCAGACTTTCAGTTATTGTATTCAAATATTTAATATACTTCTGAAGAATTATTCCTTTTATTTAGGTATCCTCTAAGGTGGCAGGAATGTGACAGGGTTTCTTGGTCTAAGCTAGAAAATTTGAGGTTCCTTGAGATTCAGAGACTATCTGTTCAAGCCTATAGAGGTTTATCATAATAATTTTATATCTCTTATTTATGTTAAAATACAAGGAAGTAGGTCAAGTGAACTTTAAGCAAACACCTAAGAAAATCTCACTTTAAATTTAATAAGAGAAGGTACCACATAAGTGCCTTTTATTTTTTTTAAGTGTGCCTCCCACCTTCTCTCAATTTTTGTCCTCATTTATTTATTGATTCATTGATTTATATGTGGGAAAATATGGAATTAAAGCTAACTCTGAAAGTATGGAAAGGAAGCTATTGTCTAAAATTCTGGAAGAACCACTAAGATATTAGTTAAGTATTCTATTTTTACTTTTAATGTGGTCTCTTCATTGATTACCTCAGGTTTGATCCTTTACCTTCAAACTAATTGTATGAAATGTAAAAACTTAGTCAAAGTTTTATCATGTGTTTCATGAAGAGTTTCATTTTGCTAGGTGATCTATAAATCCTATTTCCATCCTAAAGGTCTCTGATTCTATTCAATAAAAAATAAAATGAGCATTCTAGCAAAATGATGCAGTCAGAGGAAGCATCTAACCAGTTCAAAAGAGTAAGAACATAGAAATAAAGATTTGTATAATAACGAAATAAAGAACACTTTCCCATGATATAAGTTTTACTTAAAAAAAGACAAACCAAAGTCTATTTCCACCTAATCAAAGCTGATTCCTGGGTGTTGCTGCTAATGGTGCCATAATCTTGTTAAACTGAAATGTCTGAGTTTCAAATGGCTTTGTGTAGTCCCTTTAAAGTTTCCTCTTGGGCCTAGCTCATTCTAAGGCTGAACCACCTCTTAAATTCCCTTCTGGAAGAGGTTTAAACTAGGCTTGTTGATAGGGGTGAAATGGGTGAGTGGATGGATGAAGTATGCATCAGTATAACATAGCCTAATATGGGGAAAGGGAATTCTGTAACAAGAGAGTCAATGTGAAGTCTATGAGGAAATAGTAGACCAGTTTCTGCAGGAGGAAGAGTTCTCAATATCTGATTACTTGTGCCTTTGGAAGGTGCAGCAATTGTGTAAATCTGAAAATTTCATTATTTTCCCCTTAGTCCATAAAAGACGTCTGAGAAAAAGTGGGATGAGCACAGGAGTATGGGAAGGGAGGAGACAGAAAAGGAGACAGGGAGGAGAGGAGAGAAAAGAGAGAAAAATGTGATGGTACGAGAGGGAGGAGAGGGAAAAGGAGGAGAAGTAAATGGATCAGAGAGAGGGAAAGAGAGAGAGAGAGGAAGAGTGAGAGGGGGAAACATAAAAAAGGAGGAAAAGAGAAAGGGCGACATGGAGAGGGGAGAAAGATAGGGAAAGGAGAGAGATAAAAAGGAGAGTGAGATGTGGGGAGTAAAAGAGAGAGGGCAAGATGAGTAGTAGTGGAGAGTAAAAGAGAGGATGGAGAGAAAGGAAGGAGAATTTGAATAAAGGGTTGAGAAGTCAAGACGCTTGAGTTATGTGCTGCAACATGTCTTGAAGAGGCAAATTGTCGGTAGACTGCGTATTTGAGAATATTGGTAAATGCATTTTTCCCCTGTTCCCCTTCTTCACCTTTTCCTTGAGTGAAGGACTTAAGTGAACCTTAAAGCTTACTTGTTCTTTTTTTTTACTTTGTTTACATATATGTTTCATTAGCATGACATTCTGGTTAAATATAAAGTTTTAATTCTCATAGTACCTTCTCAATTGGATGTTTCATTATTCTGAAAGGGAAACCAAAAAAACAGGGCAGTGATCAGGAAGGTATACAAATGAGAGAAAGGGGCAAAGAACTGTGTAGCAATTATAGGTGTGATTCTTGCTTGGATTTATGACATGAAGGTATATAAGACAGAATCTTATTGATTTTTAGTATTTCATAAATCCTTGAAAAGCAGAGAAAAAAATTAAACCCATGTAAATTCAGACTAATGTCTTGAATCAAGAGTAATCAAGCCTTAATCATGAATAATCATTGTTGAATGGGGGTAAAGAAATAATCCAAGCAGAAGGTTGCTTCCTTAGACAAAAAGGATCTTAATTTATATGTGTGTGTCATTAATCTTTTTGGTGTCTCATGAAGACTATGAACCACTTCTCAGAACAATGTTTTTAAGTGTGGTAGATAAAATACATAAAGTTCCAAAGGAAGTCAACTCTATTGAAATGCAAGTATCAGAAGAGTTTATAAAAACCAGGTTCACTATGTACAGGTTTAGAACCCCTGCCTTAAAGGCAGCTGGTCTTAGTCAATTTTAGTTTTCCTTTATGGTCTATCAGCAGGTTAAAATGTGTGTAAGTGCAGAAGAGAGTGGGAAACATATTGGAAGGATTGGCTAAGAAAGTCATGCCCACAGGGTTTATTTGAAAAAAAAAAAGGAGTTAAGAAAGGTCTCTGTGTGCAAAAGGTGGAGGCTATCTAATAGGCAGTAGCAAGGGATCTTCAATTCCATTTTCCTCCACATAAATGTACACACACACACAAACACACATATACACACACAACACACTATAAGCCAGATGCTTCCCTTGCAATTTCAAAGCAACAGGAATTCAGCCAAACACTTTGAATTAGATCTTTCCATCTTTTCTCCCCACCCTGGGTTTGTAAGATTTTTCCCTTACAATAGAAAGGGGAAGTGATCAGTCTCTCCTGTCCACATTAATTTCTCCATTTGGCAGCAAAAGCCTCTGCAAATGAGAGATTTTGTGGTAAATCAGTAGCCATGCTAAGAAAAAATGATCACAATTGGGTAAGAAACCTTACCAAATGAAGTTCACTGAGGGTTATTCTTAACCAACTACTGAGACATAAGGTAAAGCAGGGAGAGGGAATGTTGCATGATTTTTGTTCTGCATCATGAGGTAGATACAAGCTCGCCATTTGAATAACCTGGGTATCAGAAGGTGTATTGACAGATGGGCAAAAACAAACAAAGGCCAAAACAAAGCCAACCTCCCCCCTCCCCCAAACAACCACTTTTGTAGCAGAATAGCAATATTTATGACACATGGTAGTTGTTCTTAGTTTCTAAGTATTCTAGGTCAGTGATGGAGAATCAAGATGTGATCTATTACTTGCTCTTCCAAATGTGTGTTTCAGGACCCCTCAGTATTTTTGATGAACAACCAAAGCAAGGAGAAGATGAAGGCTTTCCTATACCCCAAGACTATTCTTGGGGCCATGAGTATCTTAGTTCTCTTGTGGCCTCTCTGGACTTTGTAAAGCAATCCCAGTGCCTCAGAGTTAGGGTTAGGTTTAGGGTTAGGGTTAGGGTTAGGGTTAACCTAGATTAACCATTCTGAATAGGTGGCTTCTAACAAATTTTACAGTGAAATGATTAATAAATACACAAGTATTTTGTTCATTGCCTGAATTTCTGAATTCAATAATCACTCCTGAGCTAATCTCCAGCCTGTATTCACCAAGGTTCTTCACTGAATCTTTCCTGTATTAGGATATCTTAGACCTATAAAATGCTGCCAGGTAAAATAAGCAGGAGGATGCTTTCTTAGAACACAATGCTCATGTCAGTAATCCTGCAAGTGTAGGTATATGTGCCCACACATTTATTTATGTATGTATCTGTTGCTATATATTTTCTATCAAGCAGCAACAATTGTATTTTAAACATACTGCATTACAAATATTTCCTTATACATTTGAGCTGATACAGTATTATAGTATAGCAGAAAGAAATCCAGCCTTGAAGCCAGGAAGAGTTGAGTTTGAGGGCTGTATCTGACATATTTGGTTGTGTTAACTTGTGCAAGTCAGTTTATCTTCTAGTCTAGTGCTATAAGTATATTTGCAGAAAATCTGTAGACCTGCAATGGAAAGAGGGAGTTTTCTCACAAGATGTTGTGAAATAACAGGTCCTGGCCCTATACTTATCCTTATGCTTTTATGAAATGTTAAAAACTAGGTGTTATGGAGTGAATTGTAGCCTACATAGCTTAGCTGAGCCCTGATGTTCGCTTTATCCCCTTCATTGAGAATGCTAGAGTTTTGCAGTCCCCATGATCTAAACATGAGAAAAGTGGATAACGGTGGCAGTGGGAGCCTCACAATATAGGGACTGATGTTAATCTATTAGAAACAGAAGGGAGGGAGCGAAAGACAAGAAGGCCAAGAAAGAAAGGATGGACATGAGCCAAAATCCCACTGAGTTAAACTGTCAGTAAGACTGATAGAAATGGGAACATGAATGAACAGTGCAGAAAAGGACATAACCCATTGAATTGGAGCTACAAAGAGAAGCATAGAGATTTGAAAATATTTAATGAAAGAGTACCAAAAAGGCAAAATATTTTATAGGATCTCCATAAAACTGAGTTGTAGCAAAACAATAATAATTTGGAAAAGAATTCAGTAAAAGGAGTGCTTATTGGAAGAGAAAAGGATTACAATTAAGGTATAAATGAAAACTCTTAAGAATAAAATAGAAGGAAAGCTGAAGATAATTTGATAGAATTCTACCTAAAAAAGAAATCTTTAAAACACAAGACTCATAGTGGATCTTAGTAAATACTTAAATTATTAGTAAATAATTTAGCATTTACTACTTAAAAACACTTTGTAAATATTTTAGTATTTACTATTTATATAAATACTTAAAATGATGACTCATCAGTATAATCATAGACTCTCTTAGACTTAGGTTGTTTGGGGACTTTTAGATACATATTTCACTTTCACCTTAGGCCTGCTGCACAAGTGATTTATAAGCTCCACATCTGCTAACTATCTAAAAATGTTTCTTTAGTCCATTCAGATTCAACATGACCTGCCAGTGTTCAATATCTCCTCCTGGAAGTGTTATAGTTATAGGAATAATCTTTTGCTGAGCAGGTGACACCCATTCTC
>JAQQSW010004731.1:0-14370 GCA_028646575.1 Pseudocheirus occidentalis | reverse complement strand
TGAGACACATACTAGCTATGTGATTCTAAACAAGTCACTTAAACTCTGTTTGCCTTAAACTACTGGAGAAGAAAATGGTGAATCCCTCGAGTATCTTTACCAAGAAATCCCCATGGACAGTATTGGTGTGTCATGGTCCACAGGGTCATGAAGAGTCAGACACAAATGAACAACAACCTCTAAGGAACCTGGAAGCAGTGACTTATCCACTTCTCCAGCATCACAGTTCATGAACAGCAGATCTAGGATTCAGTCCCAGGGGTCTCCCAGTTTTCAGTCCAGTCTCCCTTCCTCCCCCACCCTGCTGCCTCTCACAGCCCCACTTTGTCTGTTGAATTCTTCTCCATCTATTAAAGCCCAATTCCAATTCCCCCTTTTAGGAGGCTTTATGGGAAAAGACCTTGACAATAATTTAGTCCAATGCACTTGTTTTGCAGGGGAGGAAATTGAAACCCAGAGAAACATAACTTGTGTCAAGTTATAGAATCTATAACTGACCTCAAAATCAGGGCTCTCCTGCTGTGCATTCCAGAAGCATTTCTGGAGTAGCTTCTGTATCTGGCCTAGGGGGCCACAAAGTTTGGATAATGGAAAGGTCCAGGATGGAACTGCTTTCTTAGGGAAGAGGGCTTTCTGCCATACGTAGGTAACAGAACGTAAGTACTTAAGAACCTAAGTGGAGGGGAGACTGTGGGGGGGGGGGGGGCTGGGCTCATAAGCTTCTACAGTGGGAACGAGAGGAAGGAAAAGGTCCTTCTGGCCATATCAGAGAAGGCTTTGTGGAAGACAAGGCAGTTAAATTGGCTCTGCAAGGAAGTGAAGAATTTCAACAGGTAGCAATGGGGCAAAAGTCATTTTAGCCACATGTTGTGAAGTGAGCCAATACAAAAGGGTATGAAAACATGGTTTTCTTTCAGTCTGCATAATATGAGATAAAACTGGAAAGGCAGAAGAGTGGGCTCTGAATGCCTGACTGAAGTGTTGGGGAGGGGGTTTCCTTGACTAATGAGGAGTCATGAGATTTTTTTTTAATGCAGTGGAGTGTCATGAACAAATCTGAGTTGAGGAATGGGTGTGTGTGTATCTGTGTGTCTGTATGAGAAACTAGAGGTGGAGACAGGGAAGCCAGTTTGGAGACTGTTGCAACAGTCCACATGTGTGGGGACAGCTATGTGATGCAGTGGAGAGGGCAAGACCCTAGAGTCAGGAGGACCTGACTCCAAATCTGACTTTAGTAAACACTTAGATGCTTAGTGGCTGTGTGACCCTGGGCAAGTCACTTAACTCTCATTAACTGCAAAAAAGAGTACACGTAGGTGATAAAAACATGTTTAAAACAGTATGATGACAATGATAATAATGAGAAGGTCATACATAGAAGGGAGACTGTGGAGACAGACTAGCCTTTTCCTTTTTTCTGCTTCTTTCTTTAGAATTTCAAGATAATCCAAATTCAAGGTAATTCAAGAGAGCTGATGGGCAGTTCTTTCCCAAACATCCTGAAAAGTTGCTGGCTGCAGGGAGAGTTTCACCACATCCCTTCCAACATCGGTGTCAACAACCATGAATTTGGTTGTTGGTTATTCCTGTGGTAAGATTCTAACATGTGCCAGCTTCTTTCTGATCTTGATAGCCCATGTATCTCTAAAGAATCACAGATTTTCCAAGTTGGTCAGGACTGTGGTGGCCACAGAGTCTAAGCTGGAGTAGAAAGAGAATCCTTTCTATAACTTGCTGGACAAATAGACATGCAGTCTCAGCTTGAAGACCTCCAAGGAGGGAAACCCTACTGCCTCCTGAAGCAGCTCCTTCCACTGTTAGGCAGCTCTCATGGTTGGATAGCACATCATGACATGAAACAGAAATTTACTTCTTTTTCAACTTCTACCTATTGTTCCAACTCCGTCCTTAGGGCAAATGGCACCAGTTAAATGCCTCTTCCAGGTAACTATCTACAGACCAGTTAAAAACAACAATTATGTCTGCCCCTGCCCTAAGATATTCCCTTGGCCAGCAAAACCCATTCCCTCAACCCATCCCTATATGGCAAGACCTTGAGTCCCTTTTCAGTTTTATTTTCTGCTTCAAATGTGATGCCCAGAACTGGACAAAAGATTCTACATATACAGTCATTCCTTCCACATCATAGGGATTGAGCTGTACCATCCCCACCATCTGGAAAATCCATTTAAAATTATTTTACCTGCCTTTTGTACCGGAGAAGAAGGTTGAATTATTATGGTATTAAAGGATAGCATATGTTCATATTATATAATACTATGTATTTTATATATTTTTTAGTTTCTAACCTTTTTCTATGTCATCTGCTGACATTCAGCTGTCTTCTGTGGCTTCAGCAAAACTCCCCCCAAATTCCCATTAAATTTTTTATGCCTACCTGCAATAAATCAAAACCACGATGAGGAAAGTCGCAGTGTGGAAGGGATAACTGTAGCCTCCCCAGGGGTGGAGAAACAGGGACTCTCACCTCCTTGGAAGCTGTGCCTCTCTTAACACTCTTCAACATCACATTGTTTTGGGGTTGCCATATTACCCTGTTCCCTCTTCTGGGCTTGTGGGTTCACCTCAATCCCTAGATCTTTTACAACTCAATTGCTGTCTAACCATGCCTCTCTTATCTTCAGATTACAAACTCAATTTTTAAAAATTCCAAGTGAAAGACTTTGTCCCCAGTAAGTTTGATCCTAGTGACTGTGGTCGGTATAATATTCTAGCCTGTCAAGTGCATTTTTTGTATCCTGACTCCATGATACAGTATGGTAGCTGGTCTACCTGACTTTGTATAATCTGTAAATTTGCCTTTTCTAAAATCAGAAAAGTTACTCTGAACAGGCTTCCCTGAAAGAATCAGAAATGATTCCACCTTTTGTTATTGTCTCTCTGGGTGGCTCACGTCATGCACAAATCTGCCTAGAAGTATAGGAAGAGAAGCCCAAACTAGGTTTTGTTCCCTTTTCCTTAAAATATCATTTACAAGTCTCTGTTTTGTTTTTAATTTTTTTTTTAATTTTTGGAAACAATTGAAGTTAAGTGACTGGCTTAGGGTCACACAGCTAGTAAGTATCTGAGGCTGGATTTGAACTCAAATCCTCCTGACTCCAGGTCCTATATTATATCCACTGTGTTACCTAGCTGTCTCAAGTCTCATTATATTATAACTTTTTTTTTTTGCTTTTTGGAGGGGGGAAGGCAGGGCAATTGGGGTTAAGTGACTTGCCCAAGATCACATGGCTAGTAAGTGTTAAGTGAAGTCTCATTATTTTAAATGAACAGTGAATAATACCAGCTGACATTACCATAGCACTTTATAATTTACAAAAAGCTTCTTTCAATGTACCTGTTGTGAAGTTGGGATCATTAAGATGTTTCTCCCCATTTTGCAAAGTTGAGAACTGAGGCTCACAGAAAGGAAATATTATCAATCCAGTCAGATAGCTGGGACTAGAACCTGGGCCTCCCGAAGGGAGACGAGATATCTGTCCTATGGACTTCAGGTTAGGGCAAATGGTACCAGTTAAATGACTCTTCTAGGTGACTATCCAAAGGCCATCGGGGCTACATTAATTTTAAATATGCCATAATATTAACAACCATTTTTCCACAGTCTCCTTTAGTATATGCATGTATAGTTGGTGTATTTACACTAGTCTGAAAAATAGAATTCCACCTGTATCATTTTTAGCATAAAGTAAGCATCAGATGTTGTCTAAGGCCACTGGTTATTATGGAGAAACAATGGCCATTGCTTATTTATACTGGGCATTACCCACCATTTTGCTGGCCATTTCCCAAAATATTTTGAGAACTGTTCATTATGTATGAGGCATTATTTAGTAATTACTAAAGAAATTTATGGCACTAGTTCTACCTTAAAGGGTAAAATGACTTCTTTGGATTAGATTTGTTTAAAAAATAAATTTCCTAAAGTTCTAAAGATGATTCACGGTGTGCCACTTTTCTCTACACAGGGAATAGAAATTCATGGATTTAAAGATAAAATGGATAAAGAAATTATTCAATCATCATTTCTCAGTCCACTTTTGGTGAGTTTACAAGTTAATACAGCTATTTTTTTTGGTAAGGGCCTACTATATAGCAGGCACTGGGCTAAGCGCAGGGACAAAGCAAGAGTCCCTGCCCTCAACAGTCTTATTTGTATGAGGGAGATAACCTGCACATCCAGAGACAGATAGAAAACATACATAAAGCAAATCATTGGAGAGGACTAAGGAACTAGCAGCTGGAGGAGGAAGGAACCAAGAAAGATGTTCTATAGAAGATACTATTTGAGCCAAGTTTCAGCAATGCAAAGGCGTGGAGATGGGAGATGGAATAGGAAGTGTGAGGGACAAGATTGGCCTACCTGGTTCACTGATTATGTATATTTTATTATATATGCATTTTATATTGTATATTATGTATATATACATATATACATAATGTATACATCACAGACTAAATGGAACTGTGTTGTTTAAAGCTCTAACCAAACAAATGAGTTTATATCTAATTTTAGAGGTAATGGGCATCCACCAGAATTTACTTAGCTGCTGCAGGGCAGTAAAACGGTCAGATCTGTGCATGGAAAATCACTTTGGAAGATGAGTGGGAGATAATTTGGAGTAGGGAGTGATCTCAGGCACAGACCATCGAAAAAGGCCTTTGAAATAGTGTAGGAGAGAGCCAATGAAGATCCTTCCACCGTCTGACTTTCTTCTTTCATAGTCTCAGGGTAGGAAGGGACCTGAAGACCCCATGTAGCTCTTTGCTTTCCTTGAGCCCCACATACCTTCTACCTCAGGGCCATCAATGAGTTGTCTAGTATCTTCTCGAGAAATTTAACCCAAAAAGTGTAGGCCCTGGTCGGGAGATGGTATAAAGATCTAATGGGACTGAGGACTTGTGAATAACAGGAAAACTACTCTGGACTTATTCCTTGTGGTTATTTAGTGGATGAGTCATGTCTGATTCTTTGTGACTCCCTTTGGGGGTTTTCTTAACAAAAATATTAGAGTGGTTTGCTATTTCTTTTTCCAGCTCATTTTACAGATAAGAAACTGAGGCAAACAAGGCTCAGTGACTTGCCCAGGTCAGAAGGCAAATTTGAACCCAAGTCCCTGACTCTATGGCCAGTATTTTATCTACTGTGCCCCTAGCTCCCTTGCTTATTCCTTATAATCAATCAGCAAACATTCCCAAACAATCCCCTGCTGGGGTAAGTTCATTTGTCTGTTACTCTCTCCCTTCCTGGGTCTCCTATAGGGTCTTCCTCCTGAGCCTGGGCAGTTGATAATGGAAGAGTATTTAAGAGACACTGAGGACCTGGGAGAATGTTGAGCTTAGTACCAGGAAATGCTGGAGGATTTGGTCTTTGCTATTCCAGCCCTCAAAGTGGCCAGATATCAACAGAGTGAGTATGGCATGGACCCTTTTCGGAATTAATGTAAGAATGTCTCTTCTGTAGGGCAATGTGTGTGTGTTACCCATTCATACATGCAGAAGGAGGCTCCTGCTTCTGATTTTGCTATCATAGCCTCCAGATTGGTTACACCCCTCTATACCTTCCTTCTTCTTCCCTTCTACCTACCTACCTACCTTCCCTGCCTGCCTACCCCCAGCAGGGGTGAACTCAGTGACAATTCTCTACAAATAATATTAATAATAGCAACAATAATAATAAATAATAACCTGCATTGTTATGAACAGATGCTCTTAACATTTTTCTGGGTATGCATCACAGACCCCTTTGACAGTACAGTAAAACTTAAAAGATTCCTTCCAGAGCGATGATGATTTCAAGTGTATAAAATGAAATAAATGGAATAGAGAATCAATTATATTGAAATTGAGTTATCAGAGCACTCAACTAAAACTAAATCCAAGAACCCCTGCTGGAGGACTTTATTGGCATAAAACACTTTCCATCCATTATCTTCCTGGATCCTTACAACAACTTCATCCCAGTGGATAGAACATCAGACCTAGATTCAGGAAGACCTGACTTCCAATACAGACTCAGACATCCTCTGGTTGTGTGATCCTGAGCAAGTCATTTGACCTCTGTTTGCTTTAGTTTCCTCAAGTATAAAATGGCAATGATAACAGCCCCTCTGTCACAGAGTTGTTGTGAGGCTCCAGTGAGATAATATTTGTAAAGCTCTGTAATGGGAATGGGAATTGGAAGATTCTCCGTGCCCTTTAATAGACCTAGGGGGAGTTTGGAGACCTCCCCTGCATTGAAAGTAAACTTTTCCCCCTGACAGGATGAATGTAGTCACATGGAACCTGTGGTGGGAGGAGTTTGCTGAAGAGTCGCAGAGCCATAGGCAGCTGGTAGTCAGAGTTAGCAAAATGGTGGGGGAGAGAGGAGGCTCATTAAAGAAATAGAAAGGTTTGTGAGTAAATATTGATCTGGTATTGGTTTCTGGGAAGGCATATTGGTTTGTGGGAAGGCTGAAGGATGCTGTGGCTCTCAGCATTATTATGGCTTCTGAATATCTTTGGTGCTGTGATGGAATCAGCTTACTAGTTTTGGGATTCGATTTTCTGGTGACTAAATAAATGTTTCAGTTGTCCTCTATCTGGAGAATGTGATATATTTTGCAATTGACTGTCATGTGATACTTATAGTCATGGTCTTTATCATGATCATGGGTGCTGTAAATATTGCGTTGGCACAACAAGCATTTAGCACAGCATTGGGAACAAAGCAGGTGCTCTATAAATGCTTATTTGTAGGGCAGCTATAGGGCACAGTGGATGAAGTTCTGGGCCTGGAGTCAGGAAGACTCTTTTCCTGACTTCAAATCTGGCCTCAGACATTTGCTAGCTTTGTGACCTTGGGCAAGTCACTTCACGCTCTTTGCCTCAGTTTCCTTATCTGTAAAATGAGTCAGAGAGGAGAATGGCAAACCATTCTAGTATCTCTGCCAAGAAAACCCCAAATGAGATCACATAGAGCCAAAAACAACTGACAAACAACTAAATGACTAATGCTTATTCCCTTCCCCCACTTCAGATGGAATAAACAGACCAGAGAATATTATGGGCACCTCACAGTTGAAGAATCAGCCTCAGAGAAGTAAAACGATTCCCTCAAGGGTCTGTGATTGGTCAGCAGCAGGGCCAGGATTCTAACCCAGGTGCTGTCACACCAGACTGTAACACTTGTCCTGCCTCAAAGAATCTTTCAGACAGTATTTTTTAAGGGACTGTCCTTTAGAAGCTTGCCTGTTAAAGGACGGCTACCATTGCCCCCCAGCCCAAAGGAAGTAATCAGGCTGGAGCCCCTGGCATGTGGTGCTTCCCTGTGTTCAATGTGCTAATAACCATGAGCATTCCTTTTATTTGCCTAGGTTCCGGCTCTCCAGTCTACTTTTATGAATTTCAGCACCGCCCAAGTGTACTTAAGAATGTCACACTCGATTTGGTGAAGGCCAACCATGGCCATGACTAGCCTTTTGTCTTTGGAGTGCCTTGTAAGCAATGAAGATGGGAGGGAGAGGGAAGCTGTGGGTTTGGATGGAGGGAAGGCAGGAATCGCTCTCATGGCTGTTTTGCAGAAGAGGAAACTAAACTTGAGAGAGAGGAATAGTCTTATCTAATATCACAGAGTTAGCAGGTCCAGCCCCAAATCCTGTGTTCTTTCTGGCCTACCAGGGTCCTCCAAGAGGCACTGAATAGGGACCCATCTGCCTGAGAAGAGTTTTTGTTTTCCTTTTTTATTCTTTGTATTTGTGTCTCCAATCCTCCGCACAGTGCTGGGGATAGAGGAGCCAACGAACAGTTACTTGCCAGGTTGAATGGGTAATTGAGATTAAGGTCTCAGCCTTGGAAGTTTCCTTGATTGTTCAGGTGAACTGAATCAGGAGATTGAATCAGCTCTTTTGTTCAATTCAGTTCATATGATTAAGCACATCCAATATACAGAGTCCTCTATTCAGCTCTGGGGAAGACACAAACATAAATAAGATACAGGCTCTGACTTCCTGGCATTTACTCCCCAGAAGGGAAGATGAGGCATGAACATGAAACCACCTTTCCATATGTCTATGGCCTTGTGACCTCAGCCAAGCCCTCACCTCTCCTCTGATGTAGACCTTAAGTGTCACACCATCTCATCCTGGGGGACACTAGTCCTTGTGCTTCCATAAATCTTGCACAATTATTCTTGATTCATTTTCTCTACCAGTGCATTCATCTGTTGATTGTTGAACAAGTTTAGCAATCTTTGGACCTAATGTTTGTAGATGGTCTCAATTCTGTGTTTTGAGACATCTTTTCTCCCTATTTCCCCCTCCTTACTCCTCTCCTGTTAGAACTGGAAGGCCAGTTTTTGCATTTATCTGTGTTATGACATACCATGGCCAATGAAACCATGACCTTATGGGCCAGCTTCTGCTGCTGAGCCTGTCTGCATGGCCCCAGCCAGAAATCCTGAATAACAGGAACATTCTGGGGCAGAGACCATAGACAAAGAAAACTTGTGCTACAACATTTTAGGTTAGAACAATAATAATTATAATTACAAATGACATTTATAATCATGCCAATATTATAATTACATATAATAAAAAATGCTATTATATAATTCTAATGCAATGTGTACTTTTTATATCTAATACTTTATCATATTATGTATTATTATTGTAAGTATATAATAACAAATATAATAATGATAGCTAGCATTTATGTAACACTTTTACAAGTTGGGTAAAGTATATGCTGTAAATATTATTCTCCCCCTCTTTTTTTACACTCCCAACAACACTGGCCCACAGGTGTTACTATTATTCCAGTTTTTCAAACAAAGAACCAAAGGCAGACAGAGGTTAAGTGACTTGCCCAGGATCACTCATCTAGTCTGTCTGAGGCTGGATTAGAACTTGGATCTTCTTGATTTCCAGTTAAGCCGCATCACCTTGTTTTGGGGGGAGAGATTCAGTCATGGAGTTATACAGAGTAGACCAACAGAAGCCCTGGGAGGTCCTCTAGAAGGAGAGTGACATGAGGGAAACTATTGGAGGAAGATAAGGTCAGTGACCAGAGCAGGGTGACTCAGTGGTTGGGGCTGGGGCCTGAAGGAGAGGGGGTCTTTGGGATCTGCCCTTTGACCTTAACCAAGATGTTCCTTTTTCTGTTCCTAGTTTCAGAAGGGGCAACAGAAGAGGAAAAACTCCTAAGCCACAGAATGATGAGCTACTGGGCAAACTTTGCCCATCATGGGCGAGGAAGCTGGCCCTCAGGTTCCTGACAGTTTCACTATGGGTTAGTGCTTGTTCCTAGGTACATAAAGGTTTCCCACTTACATAGAAGGTCCCTGATTGAAATTTGTTCAAGAAAAAAGATTCAGGCAAGATCTGGTGAAGAAGTGTAGCCCTTCCCCAAGTTCATGGCCAGAGTTTGGGGGAGGGCTGCTCTGGCAGACTCACTCTACTGGCATCTTGAAAGGAAAACAAGAAAGATCAGCAACTCTCTTAGCCCTCTTAGCCTTGAGTCTCAGCGACTTCTCTTCCCCCTTGGGAAGCATTAGGACAGGTGATAGTGGCAAGAGCCTTGGATGTGGAGTCCAGTGAGCCCATCTGGAGTTTTCTTGGCAGAGATACTGGAGTGGTTTGCCATTTCTTTCTCTAGCTCATTCTATAGATGAGGAAAGAAAGGCAAATATGATTAAGTGATTTGCTCAGGGTCACATAGCTGCTAAGTATATGAAGCTGGATTTGAGCTCAGGTCTTCCCGACTCCAGACCCGGCTTTATCCACTGTACCACCTACTTGTCTCATTGTGAAGGAGTCCAATGATATGAATTCACATCCTGACTTGGCTACTTATTTCCTATGTGAGTCTTTTCACTCTTTGGACTTTCCACCCTGGGTGCATTAGAAAGTGACTACATCAAAGATGAAGACCAAACTATTTAAGGATGTGTCAACAATTCTCTCTATAGGTGTCAACTGACACTTACCTGGGGGCCCCTTCCTTGACTCTCAGGATGAGCAGGGGGTGGCTTGTTAGACTTGTCAATGCAATGGCCTCTTTCTGGTCTAAATCTTTGGGTTTTCCTCTCAGGGACCCAAATGGTGCAAACCTTTGAAGGAAGAATACCTGAAGCTGAATTTGCAATTATCTGTGGGAAAGGGTCTGAGGAGGGATAAGTGGGAGTTCTGGACCAAGATCTTGCCTCAGAAGATGAAGGAATCACGGCCTGAAAAAGGCCATGTGGATTTGTGATATCTAATCATGATCATTTTTGCAGTTATTGCAGACCAGTAACACCCAATCATTTGCTTTGCGTAGTTCCTTGATCTTGACTGAAGAAGAGAGCAGTTTTGAAGGAAATACTTTGACTCTTAGTCATTACTGCTATGGGAGAAGAATGTAAATGATATCCAGAAGGAAAAAAGTATTAATATAGTGCCTACTATGTGCTAGCCACTGTGCTTAAGAAATGTTTTTTAGTAATATCTCATTTGAAAGGGACCTTCAAATTCTGAGACAGAAGGAATCTGATGAAAGCAGCCAGTCCATCCTGTTTCAAGAGGGAAAAAATCCCTAGCTCATTTCATAGAATTATAGTAACTATGGTTTCATTTTCTGTTATTGTATCTCTAGGGCACTTGGTAGGGAAAGAGTTAATGCTTGATGATTGACTGAATGATTGATTTACAGTTAGAAGGAATATTAGAAATCATTGAACAAAAATGAACACTGAGGCCCAGGGAAGGGAAAGGACTTGTCCAAGGCGACACAGACACTAAGCAGCCGGGTTGTCTGACTCTTAATCCA
Organism: Pseudocheirus occidentalis; assembly: GCA_028646575.1. Lineage (NCBI taxonomy): Eukaryota > Metazoa > Chordata > Mammalia > Diprotodontia > Pseudocheiridae > Pseudocheirus > Pseudocheirus occidentalis. The sequence continues at coordinate 3,564 of JAQQSW010004731.1, read as the reverse complement.
AAACTCTTCTTAGTACACTGAGCTGCTGCCATGGTCTGGGGAAAATATCAAATATCTCTGTGCTACTTAATCAATTAGAAAGCATTTTCCAGACAACATTTATGTGAGGAAATGGTCCCCCCTAAAATAATTCTAAATAATCCAGCATGTCAACTGATTCTTTGCTTGCAAAGGAGCAACACAGAGACAATTAGTATCTCTGAGCCCAAACTCAATGTGACTCCTCTACAGGGTTTCTTTTATATGGAAAAAATTAGCAAAATCAAAGGAAATGTTTCCTTTATTATGAGTGGTTAAGCTAACAAGATATTTCACAACATTACATTTTACTAACAGGATACAGGCAGGAATGTGCTAGTACATGTTTAATAATCAACTCTCTGAAAAACCCATCCTTCACTCAAATCTGATGACATCAGCCCTAATGTAATAAACTCTTGAGATTCCCTTTACTTCTAGGATCAAATATTAAAATCTTTGTCTGACTTTTTAAAGACCTGCAGAATTTGAACCCTTCCCGCATTTTCCTACTCTTTACTCCCTCTCATGTCTTTGATCCAGTGACACTGGCCTCCTTGGAGTTCCTGGAACAAGACACCCCACCTCTGGGCTCTGGGCATTTTCTCTGGCCAACCTGGAAAACTCTCCCTCATTTGCACCTCCTGGCCTCCTTCCAGTCTCCACTAAAATCTCACCTTTTGCAAGAAGCCTTTGCTAAGTGCCCCTTAACGCTGGTGCTTTCTTGCTGCTGATCATCCCCAATTTGCCTTGTATATATGTTGCCTATCCACAGGCATTTGCAGCTTGTCTCCCTTCATTAGATTATGAACTCCCTGAGAACAGTTTTTTTTTACCTCTCTTTGAATCCCCAGTGCTTGAGTGCCTGCTACAAGGTGTGTTCTTTATAAATACTTGACTTGTCACCCACCAGCTATAGGGTGTCAGCAAAGTCCCTTCATCTGTTGGAATATCTTTTTCCTTATCGATTCAGTGGGAATAGTAAAAATATCACCACTGACCTCCCTGAGTTATATAATTATTATATTATTATAATTATATAATTACATATATTTATATGTTATTATATACCAGAGAGTATCCAAGCTGGACCAGAGCTTAAAGAATACCTCACCTAGGGGCAGCTAGGTGGCACAGTGGATTGGCACCAGCCTTGGAGTAAGGGGGACCTGAGTTCAAATTCAACCTCAGATCCAACTGTGTGACCCTGGGCAAGTCACTTAACTTCATTGCTTAAAAGGAAAAAAAAACAAAGCACGTCTGATCCAACCCACTCATTCTACCAAAAAGGATTCAAGGGCCCAGAAAGTGTGCTCCACCCTAAGTCACACAGCTAAAAAGCAGTTGTTCTGAGACTCCATCTCAGGTCTTTGGGCTCCAAGTATGTCACTCTTAAATATGTCATTTGAATCAAGCTTCACTGTCTTCCACTTAAGCAATATCTTCATTCTAAGACAATTGCAGTTTGCTGGGAAAATAGAAAGAATAACAGTGCTTATCCGTGAAGAGCACTCTATGCTTTATATCCTGTTTGGATGGATGTTTCTGAACTATAATTAATAATAATAAGGGTAATAGCTAACATTCATATGGTGCTTGCTATTACCAACCACTATACCAGGTGTTCTACTTCTCTTGTCTCACTTGATCATCATACTAACCCTGTGAGGGAGGTGCTGTTCTTATCCCCATTTAAGTGATGAAGAAACTGGTGTAGACCAAGGTTAAGTGACATGTCCAGAGTCATACAGCTCTCTGGCAACATTGTCCAAATGCCAAATATTTGTTTGCCTAGAATACTATTTTTTAAGTACTCATGCAAGGCAGGTGGGTGATGAGAAAAAAAGTGATACAAGGACATTCTCAAGGTCTTTCCAAAGAACTCTGGAATTGATTGCAAGACATGATAGACACTGGCAAAGGACCTTCCAGCATGGCATGCTGCATCAAAGAAGATGCTGTTCTGTGAGTGATGCAGAATTACAGTAGGTCAAAAGAAACATGAAATGTAAAACTTTAGAGACATCTCCACTACAAATGTGCATATCGACTGTTTGTGTCTGACTTGTGGTAGAGTCATCTGAGCCAAAGACACACTGTACCTTGACTCCAACATAACAATGTCATTTTGGTCCTTTTTGGGAACAAAGACAGCAAACAACCAAACATCTGAGTCAGGATTTGAACTCGGGTCTTCCTGATCCTAAGTTTGGTGCTCTGGTACCATAGAACTTGAAGTCCTTTGGAAGGGGCTTTCTTTTTCCATCCAGAAGTAGTTCTTGCTGAATTCCAGCTTGGAGGAAGCTGGTTGACCTGAGTCCATTTAAGGGCATCCAGTCCCAGCTACTAGGACATCTATTCCTACTGCCCTGGGAATAGTTCTTGGCCTGATTTCAACGGAAAGCAATCAACCCAGGAAAGTTCTGTGAGTCAAGTCCTTTGTTTGCTTGGGGCCTCGTAGTAGCAGCTCCTATTTGCCACTGGGTGAAGACTGGCAGGGTCATAGAACTGCAGAATTGGAAGGGACCACTGGAACAACCTATACCTAAATAAGAATCCTGTTCTGTTGATGGGTTTTTTCCTTCATTCTCAAAGAGGATACTAACATCAGGGAAGTGATGCCATGACTTGCAGGTGAATTGGTTTTAAGTGAGGGAGGCAAAATCACAGTCTCACTTTCTCCTCCACAGTCATCTGGGACCAGTGGGAAGATATAGATCGGGATGACTGTATATATCACCAGATGCAGTAGGGACCTTGACCTTTTTAAGCTAAGATCTTTTCCAGGCCTGAGTTTGTTTGAATGGGCAGCTCCCATTCAGTGATAAAGACTAGGTAAGAAATAAGGTAAAGAATGGCTTCTTTTACCTAGTCTCAAAAAATAAATCAGTCTGGGAGGGGAAGACCTTCAACATTTCTGGCCAAAGCAGAAATAGTTGCTATATACATCCCCTCTGAGCCTTCAGGGCCCAAACAGTGACCAAGTGAGAGTGTGTGTGTGTGCTTTCATGTGCATGTATACATGATTGTTCAACATTCTCGAAGAAGACAAAAATGCCATCACTATGTTAGAGTCAAATTACGGTGTGTCTGACTGCAGGTGATCAGACCAAGACGAGCACAGAATGCTCTGCCACAAGTCAGACACAAATAGTCCATGTAAACCTTTGGGGTGGATTCTCTAAATTTGTGCAGCTAGCATTTCTTTTGAGCTACTTCAATTCTACTTTGCTCATAGAGCACAGCACCTTCTCTGGTGAGGGCAGCCAGTGATGGGTCATCCTGTGCCAGTGTTCCTATGTCATACAATCAGTTCCAAAGTTTTTAAGAGATACCTTGAGAGTGTCCTCGTATTGCTTCTTGTGACCATTATATGAACACTCACTCTCTGTAAGTTCTCCATAAAATAGCCTTTAAGCAAGGGTACATTTGGCATTTGAACAATGCAATGCAATGGAGTTACATTCTCTGCAATAGGAAGGGAAGGGAAGGGAAGGGAAGGGAAGGGAAGGGAAGGGAAGGGAAGGGAAGGGAAGGGAAGGGAAG
>JAQQSW010004730.1:0-14371 GCA_028646575.1 Pseudocheirus occidentalis | reverse complement strand
GGAAAGGGGAAAGGAAAAAGGAAAGGAAAAAGGAAAAAGGAAAGGAAAGAAAGAAATTTTGGACTCAAGAGTCAAAAAGCCTAGGTTTGGGTCCTGGCTGTGACATTTAAAATTTATCAGCCATGTGGCCATAAATAAGTTGCTTAGCCATTTTGAGCTTCTCTTTTCTTATTTACAAAATGAAGATAGAGCCTGACCTATCTTCTTTGCAGAGTTATTATTAGGAAAGAGATTTTGGAAAGTAATATTAGCATATGAACTACTATAATTGTATTAATAATAAAATCAGGAGTGCTATAGGATACAAGACTGTTTTCACTTGAATTCCACTGAAAAAGAGGATAAGAAAGCTAATAGGAACAGGAAACTCTTGATACCAATATGAGTCAGCACCTTACCCAAAATGTAGAATCTTACAGGATACCCTAAAGTTATAAGAGAGGTTAATTTACTTACCTGGGTTCACAAAGCTGGTATATGTCGGGAGTAGCACCTGAACTCAGGTCTGCCTGGGCTGTAAGATCTGCTCTCTCTATATTAGCTCAGACCTGATCTCTGGGGCACATGAACTGTGTGATCTTGGACCAGTCACTTCATTTCTTCCTGTCAGTTTCCTCATCTGTTATAATAATCTAAAATAATATTGAAGGAGCAGTAGCAGATACCATAAAAGAACACTCTCCATATTCCTATTGCTCTATTTATTATTAGAAAACCAAGTTCAGTGTAGGGAACAATTTGAAAGATGTACAATAAATCAGGAGGATCAAGGCCAAAGCAATGAAAAGAAGCAAAATCGGGGGGAAAATGGGATAGATGAGGAAAAGTTAAAAATAAAATTATTATTTAACTGGGAAAAGAGGAATTGAGTGGGAACTTAAAAATGGCTTTCAAGAATATGAATGTCTATAAAAAAAAGAATAGTGACCAGCTGTTCTCTATTTCATCTAAGAACAAAATGGGTAAACAAACTGAATTTGCAACAGAAGGAACTGAGATCAAGAATGAGGAAGAACTTTGTCAATAAATAGATTATATGATAGAATTGTCTGCCAGAAAGTCTCTAAAAATCTTCTGGCTTGGGGAATTTAGAAACAGATTCTCTCTAGAAGCTGTCTACTTCTAGAGTCTGGGCAGGAGGATGCACACCTCGATAAAACTAAGGAAGCCATTCCACAAGGAGGGGACTAGGGACACAGCATCCCATAACCTGGAAATCCACATAAAATTTTTTGGCCCTCCTTTCATACCAGAGAAGAAGTTCGAATTTTTCCTTTTTCTTTTATGGAGCATTTACAGTACCTTATTGTAAAATTTGAGTTGATATTACACAACACTATACATATATTTTATGCATTTCTGAGTTTCTAAACTTTTTCTGGGTTGTCTCCTGGCCTTTGTGTGTCATCTGAGGCTTCCACAAAACTTCCCAAGAATTCCCAATTAATTTCTTATGTCAGGGCGGCTAGGTGGCGCAGTGAACAGAGCACTGGCCCTGGAGTCAGGAGTACCTGAGTTCAAATTCGGCCTCAGACACTTAACACAAAAAACTAGCCGTGTGACCTTGGGCAAATCACTTAACCCCAACTGCCCTCCAAAAAGCAAAAGAAAAAAAAAATTTCTTATGTCAACCTGTGACATATCAAAACCAGGACAGGGAAAGCCATGACACAGAAGGGATAATTGCTTTCTACACACACACCAGTCACCTGGACAACCTTCCTACCTGAGTACTCTACCCAATACCTGTTTGCATTCCATTTGCAACCTCATTCTAGACCTGGTCCTTCCTTCTGACTAGGGAAAAGGCAAGACAGACTTTCAGCTGTTTGTTTGTTTTTCCAGTGGTGAGGATGATTGGCACTCATAGTCCCAGTTGCCATAGTGGCTAAGACCATGTCCAGCTAAGGTGAAATATAAGCTGTGAATGTGAGACAGAGCAAAGCTTGCTGCTTCATATGGGGAAAAAATGTTAGAACCTGCCTTCATTGGTCCCATGCTCCAATTCAATAATTCCTGTTCTTTGGAATTTGGGCACCCTGCCAATGGTGCAGTTATGTCACCTATCTAGTTCCTTCCCTGAAAACAAAATCAACAAGAAACCTTCAATGACATGTTGTTATTCAGTCATTTTTCAGTCATGTCCAACTCTTTGTGACCCCTTTTGGATTTTTCTTGGCAAAGATACTTCTCTAGCTCGGTTTACAGATGAGGAAACTGAGGCAAACAAGATTAAATGACTTGCCCAGGATCACACAGCTAGTCAGTGTCTGTGGCCAGATTTTAATTCAGGTCTTCCTGACTCCAGCTCTGGCACTCTATCCGCTGTGCCACGTCAATGGTATATCTTTATTTTTATTTAATATGCAATAAAATTAGGGAGATTTTAGAAAGAATTCCAAGATATGTCTTGAGATAACCAGAAACATTTTGGTGCTGCATGACTGGAATTGGTCACTGGCTTAGACACAGAAGAAAGATATGCTCATATAAAAACAAACTTACAAACAATAATTTTGGGAATAAAATTTAATTTTCCAGTTACCTCTCCTTCGTCACCCAAGACACTTGTGGTGCCAGGTAGTGTGAGCTCAGAGAATGTATATAACCTGATTTTTTTCAATAAGATAAGAAAAAAATGGGAAGCAGATATAATATATAATAATAGCTAAGATGTAGAGAATGTTTAGGTTTATAAAGCACTTGTTTATTATTTCATTTTATCCTCACAAACCTGGAAGGTACATGCTACAATTGTCCCCATTTTGTGGTTGACAAAACTGAGGCAAGTATCAATTAAATGATTTGCCTAGGATCATGAAACCAGTCAATTTCTTAGACAGGATTCAAACTCGGGTCTTCCTCATTCCAAGTCCTGCATTTAACTGATGTTGCCCAAATCCAAATATATGTTTTCTTTGCATTATCAGATGTTTTTGATTCCATGCTAATGTTCCCCTCGAATCATGGAAGTGCTATATCCATATATTGTATTCCATAGCTAATATGTGTAGATATATTACATGCATGTTCAACATTCTAGTATTTTCCTAAATGACTAAGAGCTGAAAGAAGCAGTTCCAAATTATACTGGAGGGTTCAAGGGCCAGCATCTGTTCATTGGTACCCAAAACCATGTGCTCAAAAACATTGAGCAAATCAGCCCTCCCTTGCTTAAATCCAATTCACTTCCAAGTTGTGGCATCATCTTCTTGATGTCATGGTCCTTTTCGAGAATAAAGGATGAACCACACAGAATTTATAAAATCAAGCAGAAAAGATGCAATCCACCTCCAGTGGCATTTCTTGAAGAGATAGGATGGGTCACACAGCATATTAGCTGCCTCACTTCTGGGTCTAGTATGACCAACTCTGGGTTCTCACAGTCTATGCCAGTGGGATCTAAACCCCACTAGGTCCCACTAAGCTAGAAGGAAATTAAGTGCAGGTCTAGCAATGGCCTGTGTCTACTGCCTGATGACCAGTGGAGCTGTTATCTGAGAGGCTCGTGACCAGCACTGGCTACTGGATATTATTTTTTGAAAAGGCCATAGCAACCCGTGATGAATCTCTTTTAAAGCATGAAAGGGCTATGATTTTTATAGGTCTAGGACAGGGGTGGGGATGATTAGCTTTTTTCATGTGATAGACTACTTTGGCAGGCTAGTGAGACCTATGGACCCCTTCTCAGAATCACATTTTTAAATGAATAAAATGAAATTCATAGGATTACAAAGCAAATAGAGGTATCCAGGTACTTGAAAGGCAAGTTCAGGGGCCCCAGATTAAGGCCCTCTGATGTAGGGGGAAGGAGCATTCACATAAGTGAAAACAAGTATACTTGAAGTACTGGAGATAAGCATAGAGCAAAGCCAGGAAGTAAATAGACAGGAAGATGTAGACAGATAGTTTAGAAAGAAAGATTTAAAGGGTATGGGGTGGGGCGGGGGGAGAGAGAGCCTCTTCTGAGACAGGATAGACCTAGTGACTCCCCATCCAATACGCCAAAGGCTTTCAGAGAAGCTCTGCAGACGCACCTGCAACCAATCAAAACAGCATTTTTCCTTAAGATTTTTCTTTTAAACCAGAGGTTGAAATCTTAATAGGTCGTGCTTTCTGGCTAAGGACCCCACAAAAGCTGACGTCTGTCACGCTGATATAGTATATCTCCAGCCTGCACATGCATATAAAACTTACCTTTTGAAATAGGCTAGCAACATCATCCACAGCATAAACAACATAAAACAAAACCAAAAGGGGGGCGTTTAAACTGGTAGTTCCCTGACCTTCTTCCCCCCACACTCTCCCCATGTAATGTGCACACAGTCCATAAGAAATTATGGTAATCAGAAACAAGGCTGAAATGATTGGGATGTACCCCCTTTCAGATATAATCAACAGTCAGCAATTTGAAGGCTTTCCTCAGAGTGAGGCTGGATGGAGTGTAGCTTCTGGACCCCTGAAAACATTTACTGAAACCCCCTCACCCTCAGACCCATACACATGCCCACTGACGCCCACACTCGCCACTCCAAGTCCTCTGTCACACTGCAGAGAGCTCTGAAAAGCACTGGATAAGCACAGGGGATTATTACAGGGTTCAGGGAAGGCAACTCTGTAATTATGGTTGCACTGTGATTTCCATTATTCTAACCCCCTGGTTTTCAGCAGCTCACAAAACTTCCTGCAAAATCCTCTTCAGCATGAAAGCTTTTCACGCCTGGTCTTTTGCCCAAAGGTGATTTTGGTCCAGATAACCTCTGGGAAAAGTAGGCCTGAACTATTATAAGGAAGGGGAGTAGGGGTGGGAATGGAGGCTGGTTGTGGGGGGGGGGGGTATTGTGACATTCTATTGTTTAGGGAAAAATAAACAAATAAACTTGCTACTTTCATTTTTTATTATTTCAAACAACAAACCCAAAGGCCCGGCTTTCCGTTCCCAACTCAGACAGTCTCTCAGGGGCTTCTGTGCTGAATGTCCACATGAACTATGGCTGGGATTTGGCAATATTATTAAAAAGTGCCACCATTCCAAAGTTTTGTGGCTGAGTAGACCTTGCTTGCCTCTCCAGGGTACCATTGCTCATTTCCCTCCATGGGACCAAGGGTTCAGCTCTTTCCCTTCAGGTGTGTATAACTCCATTCCCATTACCCTGAAAATTAAATGCTGAAACACTGAAAGACTAGAACTTTGATAAATATAATGACAAACCACGATATGCAAAGGACTAGAGATGAATCACACCCTTCACCTCCTGCCAGAGAAGCAATGGACTTAAAATCCAGAATTAGACACGTATATTTGGGTACTGTGGAAATTTGTTTTGCTAGACTATTGAATATTTATTATGAGGATTTTGTGGGGGTTTTTTGGTTTGGTTTGGTTTGGTTTTATTGTTCTATGGAGGAGAGGCAGGTTGCAGAGAGAGAAAGAGATAATAATCACAAAAAATTTTTTTAATTAAAAAACTTTTTAAAATTACTTTTTCTTCCCCCCATCACACCCCAAAAAGAAATTAAAAACTGAGTTTTCACCTACATAAATCTACTAAAATCTCATGTTAGAAAATGCTAAGACCCCAACTACTCCCTGTCTGAACATCACCATTCATGGCGAAACTGTCTGACCTTCAAATAAGTTTTACAAGCCGCAGCCCTTCCCTTAGCTTCCCCCAGAAGGCCTTACTCTCTTCAGAATCCTGGAGATTTTGACATTGGCTCCTAATGATCACACAGCCCTTTGATGAGGAAGATGAGGCAGCTAACCCAGCTTCCTGAGAACAAGGGGTATGGAAATCTCTTTCCAAGAAAGAGCCAGTCATACTCTCTTGGCCCATCTCCTTTGATGGGATCAACTGATCCAATCCAATAAAAAAAAAATTTAGTTAAGTGTCTACTATGTTCTAGTCATTGCACTAAGCACTGGCTTTTTCTGTGCTAAACAAATGAACTGCAAGGCCACACTGAATGCTTAATAGTGACCTCATTACTTAATTTCTCAATTAGTTAGTCCCTTCCCAAGCACCCAGCAAAATGCTTTCTTGGTACTTAGTAGGTATTTCATAAATGTTTCTTAAATGAATGAACAAATTCTCTAAATAGCCCAGACAATATTCCAATTTACATCAGAAGACAGGGTCAATTAGATCTTGCCAGGAAGTCACTGGTAGCAAATGAGAAAGTCTTTCTGCCTACCTGAATTAGTTTGTGTCCCATAAAGCACTTGAGTGCTTGCCTCATGGTCTCCTTGAGTTAAAGCACTTTGCAGATTATTGTGCTTGCTGTTCAGGTTGCTTACGGATCAACTGGACCTGGCCAAATATGTCCTAATTGTACATTATGTATTATGCTTTAAAAAGTATATATGGTATAGCTCACTAGCCAATTGGCTAAAATGCAGTGAAGAACCAGAAAGTTAAGTTTTTAAAAAGATCTGTTAGGAGTGGAAATAAACATTTTACAAGGCTATTTACTAAGGTTCAATGCATTTTGCTCATCGGCAAGTCCATAGGCACTCACCTAAATTCCATCTACTCTTGCTCTACACACAATTCTAATGAGCTTGGTTGTCTGGTTTCCCAGGTCATAGGTGCTTAAAGACTAGACCTGTGGTTTTGTTATTAGAAAGAACTCCAGGGTGTGGAAACTCCCTCTACCACTGGAGGTCATCACCTTGTCTGTAACTTGAGAGTTGCCTATGGCAAGTGGCTTGCCCAGGGTTACACAGCTGGTATGGATCAGAGGCAGCCAATTCAAAGTTATAAAATAAGGTACAGGTTGGGGGAGGAGGGGTTACTAAAAGCAGGCACATGGTCAACAAGAAGATGCCTAATGATGGGGGAGGAAGAATTACAAGAGTCAAGCCCAAGGAATCAGAGTGTGACAATCTGGAGTCATTTATTGGAGAGGCCAACAGCCACATGCACTTCCATAGCTTCTGATGGAGCCACTTCTTTTCAACACAGTGCAATAACTCATGTTTGTAACAATCAATAATCATACCAAATGTACAAATTATATTTGGCATACAGAAGATGTAGAACTATGCCATGATGTTTAGAAGAACTTTCATAAAAATAAAAACATTTGGAGAGATAAGGATATGTACTCCAGTTATCTGGGGAAAGAGGATCTATGAGGAATGCCTTACTGCCGCATGATTCTGGATAAATGAGGCCCTATTGCACCCCGTCTTTGCCCAGAATAAACAGGAAACGACTGACATATTTTCGCCCACCTACATTTCTTTTCCAGGAACCAGCCATGAAAGAGAGCCACCTTGATTCCAGCTGTCTCCTCCGTTTTCTATAGGCTCTACTACAGAGAACAGAATGTCTAAACCAAAACAACCTTGACCTGGCTATTCATACCATATGATATATCATAGACTATCACTGAGAATTTGTACAGAGTGTTTCTGCTCTGGAGATCTGTGGTCACAACCCAGGCATACCATAGAGAAAAAGGAAGGAACACAGAGCATCTGTTTCATGTCAGAGAGCACGGTTTCACTCTCGCCTGATTTCCCCTAATTTCTAGTGTATCTCACATATCCAATTGCCTTGCTGTGGCATGGAGGTGACTCTAGGCTTCCAAAGCCTGTGCCAGCAGAGCCCTGCCAGGCCCTACCAAGCAGGGAAGGCTTCAACAACGGGCCTGGTGGCAGATAGACTGTTCGTCTATCATCTAAAAAAAACCTTTCTGTGTGGAGAGAGGCTCATCCCCAGGTCACAGTTTCTTTTAGTCACTGCCACTCATGAAACATGGAAGCCATGCAATTTCTGCTGGAGTATGGGGTGTACACCAGCAAAATGACAGCTTTTTCAAAGAATCACAATTGCAGTCTATGCAAAACAAGCATTTCTTGAGCTCTGCATGCAGTCAGAATTTTCCTTGGCAAAGACTGTGGTTCAATTTTAAGCCAACAAAAGGGGTGCACATTATATACAGTCACAAAAGGCTTGGAAGCCAACTTAAGGGGTACATGTCATACACCATGTATAATGTTCTATAGCCCTGGCTCATTCAGCTCCAGAGCTGCAAACAACCCATAACAGAAGTGACAGTGTGCTGGCAGCACTCAATGCTATCTCACCAGAGGTCTTTACTGCTGTGGCATCACCCATACCCAGCAAGCCGGGATGGAATTGCAATAAAAAGTTAGGTATAGCCTATCCCTGGGAGAATTCACAAATCCCTTATAGAACTCCCCTTTGATGGCACCTGCTGCCAACAGCCAATAGCAAGTTTACATATACCTGTCTTCATTCAGAGCCATCAGCCAGGGAGAAATCAGACTGCCCCCATTAGCAGGATCAATGTTTTCTACTCTTTCCTCACCTTGCCCTAATAGAAGTCTTGGCATTCCCAAATCCACCTGCCAACTCAAGTCACCAGTCAGAGTCACAGGGGCCCCACCAAACCATGGCACTCCCAGAGATGCCCCCTTCAGTTAGTTCCTGACACCTCATCACCTGTAGCCAAAGCTTACAGAGCATGTTCTGGGCCCAAGGAAGGACAGGGTAAGTCAATAATGGTTGCTGTGTGCCTGCTGGATGATGCTTACTCTCAATTCCAAGACTGATAAACTTGTGCTTACTTTATAACATCAGTTCCCAAGGAGAAAGAGACAACTTTACTTCCAGAAGGTCACCACTGGTCACTATGATAACATTAACTCATTTCCTTAGCTCAGGCCAACCTCTGGCCAACCAGGCACAAGGAAAAACTCATGGTGTATCTAGTCCTAGGTTCCTATACCTACCTCCTTACTGGGCTCATGTTTCACTGGGGTTGCCCCAATTCCACTTTCCAGAGATTTTCCCCAAACCAAGACTACCATCATTCCTTGATCCTTCTTACATAGAAGATAAGCACTTCTTCTCTGCTTGTCCCAGATAACTCCCATAAAATATGAAGGATCAATGGAACTTTTTAGTAGTCAAAAATTAGGCACACGTAAAGTAATTCTGTACCTTTCCAGGATCTATAATTTTATCAATGGGCTATCCCACCTACTGATGAAGGTCTAAACCACCTGTCCCAAGTTGTCACATTTTAGCAGATGTTCTTTCTGGAATTCTGGGTCAAAAAAACATATATAAACACCTGGTGGCCAACCTTTTTCTATTCATATGAAGAGGAAACAGAAACAAGGACAGCACGATAAGGTATTCAGGGTTTACCTATGGTAGCAATGATACCGGAGCCCTCTTCTATCTCTTCCGAGTGTTTCCCAGTTTTTTCTTTATCTCTCTTTTTAACCACCTGGTCCCAAGCAACACTCTTTTCTCCCTCAGGTTGTCAACACTCTCCTTTCAATCATCCTTTTTCTTTAGTAACATAGTAGACTGCTAAGTTTTGTCTCCCCTACCTCTTCATATTTATGAATGTGATCTCCTACCTATCTAGGGCAGGAAGACAAAAGAAACAGATCATAACCATTCAGACACTTTGGAATCAATTTCTTGACTCAAGGTATCTATAAAGTTCCATAAAACACAAAACAAGATAACTTTAAGACCACAGGGATTCTTAGAAAATAGGGAACAGGTGCACAGACAGGCCAAGGGGCTTTCAGAAGGTCTCATTGCAGTTCAGTTGTAGAACTAGGAATGATCTAGTTCAAAACCACAGAAATACCCCACTGGCAAAGTTCCTACCTTTTTCAGCTTGCCACTCTTGGTGCCCACAAAAGCCAGTGAGTGCTCCTTGTAAACATAGGCGATGACTGAGGTCATTCGGTCCCTGTCCTCTGTGAAGATGGGCATGCCACGTACCATCTCTGAAACGCCAAGGGGTGCATTCATATCCAGGCCACAGAAGTTATCATCAATGGTTAGGAGCTGAGGATAGGAAAAGAGGAAAATTAGGAGAAATCAGGGCAACAGAAAGAGCACAGAATTCCTCCTTCCTTTTCCACATTTCATTGACATAGAATATCTGTCAATCATCGTCACCATTCTCATCTTCCTCCTCATCATCATCCAAAGGAACTCTGAGACATAGAGAGATTTCCATTTTCACAGGCGGTGGAAATTCACACATGTGAAATCATTGATCTTTCTCTAATATTAAAGTAAGTACTTCAATGGAGTGTGTGTATCCTACTCATCCAAGGCAGGAGAGAAACATAAAAAGACTATCCCTCTATCATGCATACAGTTAAGTACCTTTCAAAAGTGGGGAACAAGGATCAGAACCTAATCGAGACTGGGAGGCAGAGAGCAAGACGAGTATAAAGTCATATAAGTTATGTATCCAAATTGGATAGCATAGCAGGAAGTAATGAGGACGTATTGCCCCAGCCTCCGGTCTTCATTCCCTCTGTTTTGTATTGCTGTTCATTCATTTCACTCCTGTCCAATTCTATGTGACCCGATTGGGATTTTCTTGGCAAAGATATTGGAGTAGTTTGCCATTTCCTTCTCTAGCTCATTCTGCAGATGAGGAAACTGAGGAAAACAGGGTGAAGTGACTTGCCCAGGGTCACATAGTAAGTATCTGAGGCCACATTTGAACTCATGCCCTCATGACTAGAGACCTAGTACTCAATCCATTTTGCCTTCAGTCTTCATACAGTCTTAGCATGCGAGTAAGAGAAGACACCCAACTGTCTTATACTCAAAAGTCCTCCAGTTTGATCTAGCAGAATAGTAGTCCTTGGGAGTCTAGAATTTTTATTCCTCACCCTGTCACGGATCTCAGGAAAGTTAGTTAATCTTTCTTTGCATCTGATTTCTACTCTATAAAAACAACTAGAAGTATCCAAACCTTCTCCTGAGGTTCCCAATAAAGATTACTGAGATCATGTGGGTAAAAAGTCTTCGAGTTCCTCAGGGAGAGGTGTGAGATAAAATACAAGTTGTCATTTTTCAAAAGGCTTCAGCTGAGCCAAATAAAAAGGCATCTGGAGAACAGCGGGAGGGATCCTGCCAACAGAGCAGTGTGACATTAGATAACTTGATGCTTTCCAAATTCCCAAGCAAGTTTCCTTTTTAAAACACACATACACATATGCATAAACACCACAACATACCACAACACAACACACCTGAGTGGCCAGGCTCCCAGAAGATTCTGAATATTGAGTAGGCATGGGGGGATGAATTTCCTACCAAAACCTTCTCTGTGACTTCCCCTTTGTCAATATAAGGAAAAGTGAACCTCTGGGCAAAACTTGGAGGATTGCTTCAAGACTCCAAGGAAACATATTCAGCTCCCCCAACCCCTGTCCTAAAAGTGACACGTGGGAGACAAGGGAATTTTCCAAGAGACACCATGGATCTTTCTTTCAAAATAAAGAATTGGAAAAAGAGAAAGAAAATGGACAAGGGTAGAAAAAGATTAGTGATAAGGGTGGTGATTGAGGACAGAGGGTCATGCAGTGGGAAGAGCCCCGGCCTGGGAGCCAGATGAACTGGCCATGAATCCAGGTTCTTCTACTAACTATCCGTGTGACTTTGGGCAATCGGTTAACCTAAATAGGCCTGTTTCTTCATATGACAGATGAGAGGGCTAGACAAAATGAAATACAAAATGGGTCCCTTGCAGCTCTAGATCTTATGTGAAAGGAAGACATTGCTCTCAAAGTAGCCAGGCCAACACTGAGAGAAAGACTTAAGAGTCTCCAGATTGAGAATTTTTTCATCCCCCTTTCTGCAAAGTTAGGCTGGTACCTCAATTTTAACAGTGTTGCTGCTGGATTTTGCTCCATAGAAGGGCTTACATATCATGTTCTTTTCTCTGTAATCCAAATTGTTTGATTGGAATGATTCTTCACATAAGTGAAACTGAGGCATGAGGAAAGATAGCTCATTGTCCATAGCCTAAAATCAGCCTTCCCCAGAATCCCTTTTCCAAGTGGATAAAGGGACTGAGATTTTCACATTCCCTCAGCTTGGAAACAAGCAAACTAATAAATACAGTGCTTGTAAAAAGAGAATGGTACATTTAACCACTTATCACTTTAAACTGTCAGTTGCTCAAGGTCAGGGCCTCAAGGACTTGCGTGTCCTGTACAGTACCCAGCTCTGTATTCTGTGGGCATCCTGTAAGCATTCATTGCATCAAAGGAAAGCCATCTGTCAAAGCTTGGGGCTGGCAGCTTGAAGTTGTTGTATATGAATCCCTTGCTGAGGTTCGTCTGCAATTCCCTCCCCACAAGGCCCTCGGTAACTTGCTGGGTTTATCTGTGCCTCAGTCTTTCTGGACTATGCAGTAGAGAAGACAGCCCTGGATATTGCCAGCTAGGTATGAGGAAGGAATGAACAAAGTATGCTTTGTAAGGACGTTGGTGTGGATCGATGGAGGGGCCTGCAACGTTTCTGAGAAAGGGGAAGACAAATGTTCAATGTATATGGAGGTTTGGTTTTTTTGTTTTGTTTTGTTTTGTTTTGTTTTGTTTACCAATAAAGTCCCTGAATAGAATAGGGGGATGAAAGCCTCTAGCTGACGCACTATTCTTGTCAGAGGAAATTGTGATCCAATGTTGTGAAAGGGGCACAGGAGAAATAACCAGCATGATGCCATGGGAGGAGGGGCAGCTAGGTGGTACAGTAGATAGAGCACCAGGCTTGGAGTCAGGAGACCCTGAGTTCAAATTTGACTTTGGACAAGCTGTGTGACCCTGGGTAAGTCACAAGTTTGCCTCAGTTCCCTTATCTATAAAATGAACTGGAGAAGGAAACAGCAAACCACTCTAGTATCTTTTCCAAGAAAACCCCAAATAGGGTCTTGAAAATTTGAACACAAGAGAAACAAAACAAGCGGACAGCTACAGTGAGAAGTGCTAGATCTGGAACTGGGGAGACTTGGGTTCAAATGCCACTTCAGATAATTGCTTGCTATGTGACCAAAGGCCAGTCACTTAACCTCTGAGCCTCAGTTTCTGTAAAATGAAGGTAATAAATACTTGCATTTTCTGTCTCTGAGATAATGGCAGTGCTTTGCCAACCTTCAAGTGTTATATGAGTGTATGGTTGACATTATGAAACTAACAGGTAATAATTTAACATCCCCTAAACTATGCCTCAGGAAGAAGAATTGTGTTCAGAGGATAGAAGTACTCTCAGGTTAAGAAGATTTGGGTTCCAGTACTTATATACATACACACATACACATATATATATATATATATATATATACATATTTATACACACACATACATACGTAGTTTGTGTATTTATAAATATATGTATGTATGTATGTATGTATGTATGTATGTATACGAACTGTGTGACCCTGGGCAAGTCACTTAACTTTATTTACCCCCAGAATTCTCTAAGACTCTAAATTTCAGAACACATACTATTCTGCCTTGGTAGAGAAAATTTCCTCATTGAGGGTTCCCTCTACCAACAAAATCACAGGTCAGATCCTGACAAAACAAAATCTTTCCACAAACAAACAAAATCATTCAGTTATTTAGTTTTCTCATCTGTGAAATGGGATGGTTGAACTAGAGCCAGTGGCTTTCAAATATTTTGCAACATTAGAACCCTTCAGTGAAAACAGAACTTAGGAGGAACTTTTTGGTGGTAGAAATGTTCTAAAATTATTACTTTTAATGCTGACTAATAAAAATATGACTCAAAAAAAACCCCTTGAAGCCCAGCTTGAGAAACATGGCAATAGATGTCATCTAATGTCCCTCCCAGCTCCAACAGTCTTTGATACTCTGATCTACCCCAGTTCAATCAGAACTTGCATTATAGTTTTATCTTTGCCCATGTCATGCACCCCCCCTTCCACCCTCCCCACAATATAATTTAAATTCCTTTAGCCCAGGAGCTGTGCTATTTTTATCTTTGTATCTTCAGGTCCAAGTACATAGTAGGGGATTTATAAACACTGGTGAGATGAGAGAGAGAGAGAGAGAGAGAGAGAGAGAGAGAGAGAGAGAGAGAGAGAGAGAGAGAAACAACTCCCTGCCCAGGAGAAGGACAAAGGAGGCAGCTCTGAATCTTCTCAATGTGACCTTTGAGTCACATAGATTTTTCCCACTAAAGTGGGTGAATAACTAAGTCTGTGTCAGCAGCCATGGGGGAATTTAAAAAGTCAAATGACAAACTGACCATAAGTTTATAGTTGACAGAATCCAGAATTTGAATAGATTGTAGGGCAGTGGTTCTCAACCTTCCTAATGCTGCAACCCTTTAATACAGTTCCTCATATCGTGTTGACCCCCAACCATAAAATTATTTTCGTTGCTACTTCATAACTGTAATTTTGCTACTGTTATGAATCATAATGTAAATATCTGAATATGCAGGACATATTTAAATTGAACATAACCCACAGGTTGAGAACCGCTATTTTAGGGCATTCAGAGGGAGCTCAGGGATCATTTCGTATAACCCCCTCGGTTTAT
>JAQQSW010004729.1:0-14371 GCA_028646575.1 Pseudocheirus occidentalis | reverse complement strand
AGCATTTGGTGTGGGAGTTCTGGGTTCTGGGCTCTCTTCCTCCCGTTCCATGGTTTGACCCTTTTTATCCATAAAAAAGGATTCTAGAGTTTTACTGGTGTTTTTATTTTGCCTCCTCTTCTTCATGTTGGCCAGTCAATTAATTGGTTGGGTTTTTTTAGGTCTGTGAAACTCTGCTTCTAGGGGAGGAAGCTCTGTTCCAAATCGCTGGGGTTTTCCCAACTGCCGGAGCTATTAGTGGGGTGTTGTAAGTCCCCCCGGCTTTGGCTTGCTGAAAGTGCACCCCAGGACCACCACCCAAGACCACGATCCAGATCCAGGCTGCTCAATGCAAGAGGACTTGGCCGTGATCAATCAATTCAGCCCCCCTGCGTAGTCCGCAGGCCAGGGGCTCTGAAGCAGCCTGGTGGGGGCCCCTGCCGGTTCCAGCAGTTCCTTTCCCCCACTGCTTCCTTGCCCCAGGGTCAGATTGGCCGAACTGCTTTACCAGCCCCAAATTAATTTTCAAAGTTTCACTTTCACTAACCGTAAATAATTTTAAATGTCACACTGAGTCATAGAAGACTTTCAAGAAAGATAATTAATAGCACTATTTCATTCAGTCCTTTGAGCCTACCACTTCCTTACGCCTAGAAGTTTTTTCTCTCTCCTTGTTGTCTGAAACTGAAAGTCCTTTCTCTTGTGTATGTTTTACTGTTCTCCCAGAAAAAGATGCAAAGATTCTCTTCTTGTCCTTTTCTTTCAGCGCTTTATTTTTTTAATTTTGGTAGCAGGTGTCGAGTGTGCTAATTGTTACATCTTTTAAAATGTTATTGCCACATTTCATTTTGATGTAACAGACATTTTCCAACAAACTCCCAGATAACTACCCTCCACAAAGTACATTCCTTGAAAACAATTAAACAAAATTGCTTCAGATCATGACAATATTAGACAACTTTGCCTTTAATCATCCAACAATTGCTATCAGAAAGGATATGTGCTTTAACTTTGGTAGTATGACATCAAACTATCCATTGTACTTGATCTAATGTTTGTTACCTTCTGCTTTTATTTACATCGATGTGACCATTGTTTATATTCCTTTGGTGCTGCTGTCTTCACTTTGTATCAGTTCATAAAAATCTTCTCATGTTTCTCTAAATTCTTCTTAGTCATCATTCCTTAAGGTACAGTAATATTTCATTATATGAATATGCCATAATTTATGAATATGCTATAATTTACTTAGCTATTCCCCAAACAACAGACAAGGTGACACAGTGGATAAACCTGAGTTCAAATCCAGCCTCAGACATTAATTAGATGTTTGATCCTGGACAAGTCACTTAACCTCTGTCTGCCTCAGCTTCCTCAAATGTAAAATGAGGTTGTTGTGAAGATCAAAATGACATAATATTTGTAAAGCAATTAGCACAATGCTTGGCACATAATAAGTATGAAATAAATGCTTGTTCCTTTATCTACTACCCTATTTCTGATCTTGATCCTTCTTCCTCCATCAGTGGCTCTTTTTCTGCCTCCTATCCTCAACTATGCTCTCTCAATCAGACCAATTCAATCATCTCAGCAAATAATGAGTGTTATGTCCTCATACCTGTGCTCTGTACAAGGTAGCATGAAATAGTGGAGACAACTGACCTCAGAGCCAGGAAGACCTGGGTTTGAGTCATACCTCTGATATATACTTTCTGTGCAATCCACAAGAGCACATCATTTAGCCTCTCTAGGCTCCAGACAACTCTCTAAGAAAGAACAGACCTGCATTGAGAGAGGTCATTTTCTCTATCAATGAAAACACAGACCTGGTCTCCATCCCTACATGCAAGACACTGAGCTAAAAATTAAAACAATTCTGAGGTACCACCTCACACTGATCAGAATGGCTAATAAGACAGAAAAGAAAAATGATGAATGTTGAAGGGGATGTGGAAAAATTCGGACACTAATGCATTGTGGGTAGAACTGTGAACTGATTCAATCATTTGTAAAGCCAAGCACAAGAAGCTTTCCAGAGGACTGCTGCTAAGAACAGCTTTCAAGGTTCTGATTACACAGTATAGTGAACTCTCTATTTATTCAATAACAAATCAGAGCAAAACATTCACAGAAAGTCAAGGTACAGCATTCACAATGTTACAACTCACCACAGAAAAATCAAAACACAGCATTCGCCATGTCACAACTCAACAACTTATCACTAAAATGGCCACACATACTTTTCACCAGAGTGGTCACATAGTTTTGAACAAAGTACAATCATTTAGTAACTCAATTGTTCAATCATTCTTAAGGAGGCTCCTCTGGAGTCAGGAGGACCTGCCTTCAAATCCGGCCTCAGACACTTAACACTTACTAGCTATGTGACCTTGGGCAAGTCACTTAATGCCAGTTGCCCTGCCTTCTCCCCTCCAAAAAATGAAAAAAAATTTTTTTTAAAAGAGGCTCCTTAAGGGACACAAAGTACAAAAGTCAAAGTACTCCACCCCTGGATAGTACATTCATTTAGTCAATCACAAAGTCTTTAAGTCCTCAATTCAATCACAAAATGCAAAAGTCAAAGTACTCTACCCCTGGGTAGTCTCAGTTGGAGATTAGTTTCCAGTCATAAAATCCAGTCATTTGGTCAGTTACAAAAACACAAAGGCCATCCACCCCTAGGTCACAGCTAGGTTACAATATCATCACAATGTTCAATACCCAAGGAGAGGTCTTTTCTTCATCTTGACCCAAGGCAAGTTCTCATCTGTTTCTGTCCCTGGGAAGACAAAGCTTAACAAAGACACAATAACTGGCATCCTCTTCAATTCACTTTCTGTCTGTGAAATCAACCTAGGCCCAACAAGGTTGGAAGCCTCTATCAACAAATGAATCTGACAAAGTAACATCAAAACAGACAGACCACACAGTCATGGTTTGGTGGCACCACAATCATGCTTCCTCAGTCTAGTGCAGTTCCAGTTGGACCTCAGAAATCCTCAGCACCCTAATCTTTGTTCTCAAAATCAAAATCACTTTATCCAGCCTCCACGTGGCTTGCTCCAAGAAATTCTGTCTCAGTTCTCAGTTCTTATTCCTCTTCTCAGTTCTCCTCAATTCTCAGTTCAGTCTTCAGTCCAGCAGCAGCTGCCCTGCCTCCACGATGCTTACCCCAGGAAATTCTGACTGTCCAGCTTGTGCTCTTCCTTAAATATAGTATAGCTCCTCCCTGTCCAGCCCCTTCCTGTCAGCAACAGAGGATCATACCTTCTCTTTCTTTAACAGAGGCTTAATTTGAAACTAGATGCTAAGTACCTCTTAGCTTGGCGATACAAAGGGATCTTCAAATTTCTTTACTATTACAACATTATGGAGAGCAATTTGGGACTATGACCAAAAGGGCTATCAAACTGTGCACCTCCTTTGACCAAGCAATACCACTACTAGACCTGTATACCAAAGAGATCAAAGGAAAAGTAAAAGGACCTATATGCATAGCAGCTCTTTTTGTGGTGGTAAATAATTGGAAATTGGGGAGATGTCCATCAACTGGGAAATTACTAAACAAGTCATGGTATATGATTGTAACAGAATACCATTGTGCTATAAGAAATGGTGAGCAGGTTGTTTTCAGGAAAACCTGTAAAGATTCATCTGAACTGATGCAACATGAAGTAAAACAGAAACAAGAGAATGTTGCACACAATAACACTAATATTGTAAGATCACTGTGAATAACTCAGCTTTTCTGATGAATACAATTATCTAAGAAAATTCCAAAGGACTTGTAAGAAGGAAAATGTTATCCACCTCCAGAGAAAGAACTGACAGAATTTTAATAGAAGTTGAAGCATTTTTAACTTTATTTTTCTTGCTTTTTTTTGCAACAAGACTAATATGGAAATATGTTTGGCATGATTTCATATATAAAATTGACATCACATTTCTCACCTTCCCAATGGGTGGGGGAGGGGAGAGAAGGAAGAAGAAAATTTGGAGTTCAAAAAGGTTTTAAATGAATGTTATAAATAAATATATGAAAAAAGACACTGTACAATTAAGAATTTAAAGATCATAAACAGTAACAACTTATTTAAAGCTTTTATTTATGAAATAAGCATTTATATAATGCTTTGAAGTTTGCAAAGTGTTTTACAATATATTATCTGTTTTTAGCTTTCCAATAACCTTGTGAGTTACATGCTATTATTATTCCCATTTTACATATGAGGAAAATGAAGCTGACAGAAAGAAGTTAGGTCACTTTCCCAGGGTCACACAGCTACCAAGTATCTGAGTCAGAACTTGAACTCAGGTCTTTCTGATTCCAAGTCCAACACTCTTATCTACTATACCTCCTATATAGTTTCTTCATTCAAGGATTTTACTAATAGTGAATGTAAGACATATACAGAGATAAATGTGATACAAAGCATAATGTAATAAGAAAGAAAAGAGATTTGACAATGTGCTATGAGGAATTTAAGGAGAAAGAGATCATTTACAGCAGAAGGAATAGGAAAGGCTTCATGGAGAACACTACATCTTGAAGAAAAATGTTGACACAGGCAGATGCAAAGACAGACTCTTCCGCAAATAATATACAATCTTCCAGGATGCCTGGGAAAGGGCCGGCAGTCTGGCACAGTGGGAAGACTGGACCTGGGTGTGAATTCCAGCTTTGTCTCTTACCACCTGTGTGACTTGGGGCTGGTCAGTTTAACCTCCCTGCACCTCAGTTTTCTCATCTGTAAAATGCAGGATGGGGACTAGATGATCTCCAAGGTAATTCAAGCACTAAATCTATGATCCCAAAATCTGATGGGAAGGAGAGGGAGTGGACATAAGGGGAGAAGCTTTTTTTTTTCTAGGAGTTTGTGAAAAGGAAGAGAAATATAGTATTATAGCTTGACAAGAGTAGAAGAGTCAAAGGAGGATTTTTAAAAATCAGTCCATCAACAAGCATTCATTAATTACTTACTATACGTCTGGCACTATGTTTAGCTGGAGATATAAAGAAAGGCAACAATAAATCCTTGTCCTCAAGGGGCTAATTCGGAAAGCAACATTCAAATAACTACGTACAAATACGCATAATTATATAATACATGGGTTATATAATACATAATTATGTAGATTATATAATATATAATATGTAAAATGAGAATAATAATAGCATTTAACTCACAGGGTTATTGGAAAGATTATATATATATAATCCAGTTTATATATAGTATATAATATAATATAGAATCCAGTTTATATATGTGTTTATATATGTATGGTCTTAGGAACTGAGATACCACTCCTCTATCGTCTCCAGGGAGATCTGCCCACGTGCAGATTAAAGGGTCACGGCATTAGGAAGGTTGAGAACCACTGATATAGAGGGACACAGAGATAATGATAGGTATATAGTATACATTTCTATGGGCCTCAGTTTCTTCATCAGTAAAATGAAAGGATGGGACTCCAGCGCTAAATTTTCGATCCTCTAATGCTTTGGGAAGGAGATGAAGCGGAGGTAGGAAGAAGAGCTTTTTTCTAGGAGTTTGTGAAAAGGAGGAGAAACATAGTATTATAGCTTGAGGAGAGTAGAAAAGAGGGATGTACTATGCTATTCTTCTTGTAATAAGAACAACATTAATAATGACAATAAATAGCTCACTGTTGTTATACAGCTTGACTGGTCGACAAATTGGTTAACTAAAACTCACTCTTACTCCTAGGACATCCACCAAATATAATCTCATCCAAACCAACATACCTTGAAAGGCCTGCATGAACCTGATTGTTAAATTTTCAGTGTGAGTAATTTATATCCCAGGAAATCAGTAAGCCCAACGTTTCAGCGCTTGGTGTATTTTTTTGCTGGTTGTCTAGACTTAAGAAAGTGCTGGAGGGAATATTAATAATGCTGATCACACTTAAAAGTGTGTGACTATATATTTTTTTCTGGTTGTTAAACATTTACCAGCATATAAGGCACTGTTCTAATCACTTAGGACACAAAGTCATGAAATGCAGGATTTGTCCACCTGAAAAACAAATCTAATCGAACCTACCCAAATCAGAGAAATATTGGAGGCTTTTAAGCACTATTAGGATTGTTGACTCTGACTTCAGGTGATGAGGATAAACCAGGCCCTATGCCAGTATGACCTGGTTTTTTTGTTATTGGTGGGATTTTTTTTTTGCCTTTCCAATACATGAGAAGTAGTTTCTCAAATCCTCCACCAGTGTATTTAAAACTATTTTGGTGTTTCATTTACTCTCCTTAAAGAGGATAGCTAAGCGCCATACTTTAGGCACTAATAGTCATCTTTCAGAGGATATTGACATTTCAGTTAGCTTTGAAAAGCCTTTAAGAAGTTTTCCCTATTTGCTCAGGACTGAAGGTTATTTGCATAATGGACTGGTTTCTGCATATGAGCTTTCAGAATTATTAAATCAGTCTCTCTCAGAACCTCTACTGTGTATGGCTTTGTTAATGTAGTCCATTATTGACTGAACTTGAAAGTAATAAAACAGGTTTAAAAAAAATTTTTTTTTCTGTAATCCAGATATTTTACTTGTCTTTCCTCGGGCTAAGTTAACTAAATTGAAGAGATTGTGGCCAAGTGTTCCTTTTTCTCCTCTCTACTAAATGTGTCTAAATCCGACTATGTCTTGTGTATATGTTAAACAATCCTCACTCACTCTCCCCACTGACATGGCATGTGTTTGTGGGAGTATTTCATTAAAAGCCTTTGCATTGAAGCAATAGTATAGAGAAATCACATCTGTGTGGATTGTTGGCTGTGATGTTGAGGGGATGTGACCCAGGTAATACACTAAGCATTATTGAGTCATTTAGAGACAAGGATTCCTAATGGTTTTAGATTTCAACCACTTTGGGTCCTTGTGTGGACCCATGATTTTGGATTGATGTTCCCTCTACCAATACAAACCACAACTCTCTCTATCCTTCCTCATCCTGTGTAATTCTTATCCATGTTTTGACATGAATCCTCCAACTGCCTGACTCATGGGAAGCCTTTCTTGAGGTCTGGTTCTCCTGAAACTTACCACTATAAATGGATAATAGCTCTTTGGGAAGGGTGTTGGATCTGGGTTTAAATTCTAGCTCTACCACCTATGTGACCATGGGCAAGTCACTTTGCACCTGTGTTCCTCAGTTTCCTTATGTGAAAAAAGAAAGTGTTGTCTTAGGTTATCTCTGAATGACCTTCTAACTCTACAACTATGAACCTAAGAATATGCTGTTCAGACTATCTATCTGCCGTCTCCATCTTACTACACAATTAATCTACCTTCTTTTATGGTTCCACATGTCCTTTGATAATATCCTTTGGACCACCACTAGTGCATGAACCCAGAGTGCCTTGGTTCTTCCCAGTTGTCACTCTAGAAGACTGTAATTCTAAATTGAACAAAGAGTAACCTCTATAATTACAGGTGAAAAGTGGTCTCCCTGAAGATACCTGTGTTCTCCAGAGCTGCAGAACCACTTAGACTGGACTTTTTAAAGAACAAATTTTCATTGATATCTTTCATTTTTACATTGCTTACATTTCTCCCTTTGTTATTCATTCTCTCTCCTCCCAGAGCCTTCCCTTATCCAGAGATTGTTTTTTAAAAAAGAAAGAGGAAAAAAATAGCAAACTAATTGGTACATGGAAAAAAATCTGAAAATAAATAAGGAATAGGGAATGTGGGGAAATATCCTGCGGGGACCCCCTTCCACTTCTGCAAATGAGCAGAACAATACATCTTATAATATCTCTTCTTTGAGGCCAAGCTTGTTCTTAATGATTTGGCACAATTCCTTTTGGGTTGTTTTGTGGTGTTGATTCTTTTCATTTACATTGTTGGAATCATGCATATTGTATTCTTGGCTCTGCTTCTTTCACCTTCCTTTGGTTTCTATAAGTCTTCTTATGCTTTTTATATTCAGCATAGTCCTAGTTTCTTATAACTCAGTAATATTCCATTATATTCACATACCACAATTTGTTTAGTCAGTCCTCAATCAATAGGTACCTTCTGTTTCCAGCTCTTTGCTATTACAGAAAGTACTGCTGTAATGTTTTAATGGGTATGGGGTTTTTTTGTGTTGTTGTTGTTGTTGTTATTGTTGTTTTATCAGTGTTAAACCTAGCCATGGAATCTTTGCTGCAAAGTGTGTGATGTTCTAGTCCATGGTGACTTTTCAAAGATAGGAGAGCCAACCATTCAGAAGCAGCTAGTCGCTTCTGGGCTATTGATTTTCATTTGAGCTAAAGGTTGTTTTAAGGAAGACCTTACTTCAATGCTTCAAGTACTCAAGTTTAATTAGTGTATTGGTATGGGTGTGCCCTTCACTGATGCAGATTACAACCCCTACGCAACTTGTTAGATGGTTCCATGAGTTACTGCAGAAGAAAAGAAAAAGAAAGAAAGAAAGAAAGAAAGAAAGAAAGAAAGAAAGAAAGAAAGAAAGAAAGAAAGAAAGAAAGAAAGAAAGAAAGAAAGGAAGGAAGGAAGGAAGGAAGGAAGAAAGAAAGAAAGAAAGGAAGGAAGGAAGGAAGGAAGGAAGGAAGGAAGGAAGCCACCCAGTGGCCAGCTGTCTGTGGTGTGCCTCTCTGAACTTAGCCCAGTTGGTCTTTGGATCATAGATATCCAATCCATAGTGTGCCTTTATCATTGGATATGACTTTGTGATCTGAAAAGGATGCTTTTAATATTTCTGCTTTTCTGCTTTTAACTATAAAATTTTTATGTCCTAATATATGGTCATGAACCACTGATAAAAAGATGTATTCCTTTCTATTTCCATTCATTTTTCTCCAGATATCTATCATATCTAGCCTGCCTAAAATTCTATTCATTACATATAAAAGTTATAAAATTCTATTCACATCCAAAGATGATTAGGGAAAAAGGAAAAGAACTTATATGTTCTAAAATATTTATAGCAGTTCTCTTTGTGATGGCAAAGAACTGGAAATTGTAGGGATGCCCATCAATTGGAGAATGGCTGAATAAGTTGTGGTATGTAATTGTGATGGAATACTACTGTGCTATAAGAAATGATGAGCTCATTGATTTTAGAAAAACATAGATGGGTTTGCATGAAATAATGAAGAACAAAATGAGCAGAATGTTGCAATACAGCAATATTGTTTTAAGAACAACTTTGAGCAACTCAGTCGTTTTGACTGTTATAAATAATCAAATTAACTATAAAGGACATAGGAAGGAAGATGCTATCTGCATCCAGTGAAAGAATGGATAAATAGAAGTATGTATAGAATGATTTTGCATATATGTATATATGTATATATGTATATATGTATATAGTGGTTTCATGTGCAGTCATTTTTTTTATCCTACTATGTTATGGAAATGCTTGTTTTATTTCACAAATTTATATATATATATATATATAAATTTTAATTTAAAAAAATCATTGGGTAGGACTTGTCAGAGCTTGTGATCTGCTGGCAAAGTCTGAAGTTACCTCTCGACCAAAATAAGGCTCTAGGAAAGGACTTGATGGGAAACATCAAGATATAGTGGATTCAATGTTATTCCTAGACTCACGGAGATTTGATTTCAAATTCTGCCTCTGATACCTATGTGCTCTGGGATCATCTGTTCTGCTCCTGGCATTTCTCCTGGAGTTATCAGGTGGCAAACACCACATCAATCATTCCTCAGTCCTTTCTGAAGCCACACTGGCTCTCAGGTAGATGATCATCTGTAAGAAATTAATTTGGCAGGTACTTGGTCCTTAGTAACTAAGGGATAAGTACTTCTGTGAAAGAGGCAGAGGGTGTGTGAACTCTGTCTCCTGTGTGAACAGAGGTACTTGGTCCTTAGTAACTAAGGAATAAGTACTTCTATGAAAGAGGCAGAGGGTGTGAACTCTGTCTCCTGTGTGAACTGATACTTCACCTAGAGAGGGATTGACTTTCTGTTGCTGATGTGGCAGGAAGGGGTTGGCTGAGACAAGAGGCCAGTATGTGTATATAAGAATAATTCCAGAGACAGAGAGTCAGAATCAGGAATTTTCCTCCTGGTGGCACCTGGTGGCTCCTGGTGGAGGGAGCAGAATTGTCCCAGCATCTGGGAGCTGGGTTGCTAGACTGAGAACTGAGTTGGAGTTTTCTTTGAGACCAGAATCTGGCGAAGGTCACCTGGAAGGCTAAGAGGGCTGCCTGGAAGGCCTCCTGGAAGGCCTAGATTTCTCCTGGGTCCTAGGGCCAGCTGAACTGGTGGAGGACTAAAGAAGCATGGCCAGCATAAGACTTTGTTTGTGGCTTGGTTGATCCTTGAGCTCCCGGCAACAGAAGTGATGAAGGTTTTGAAATGTGCCAGACCCTGTGAACTTCAATATGTATTGGGAACTGCTAGAGGACTGGACGAGAACCTGGGAGCTGTCTGCCCCTGAATCCAGGTGAATGTTTGGTGGACTCAGATAGGAGATGGGGTCTTGGAAGGAGATCCAGGGAATCTGACAGACCACCCTGAGTCAAGATGAAGAAAAGGCCTCTGATTGGATGAAACTGAGGTTTGCTGGACACCAAGGGGTGGAGGGTTTGTGTAATTTTCTAATGATTGTATTTAGTGACTGACTGCTAGATAAGTGACTGATTAAGTTAATCTAAGATTACCCCACGAGTGGAAGACTGATTATTGCATTGTGAAATGACTGAATGATTAAGTAAGGAGGGTTTCCTTGCTTAGGGAAACCAGATGATTATTCTTTTGTTCTTTGTTCTAAATACTGTGGCCACTGTAGTGAAAACCATGTGGCCATTCTAATGTTAAGCTGTTGCGAACACTATATTGTGATTTTCTGTGATAAGATATAATGTTGTGAATATTATATTGTGATTTGTTGTGAATGTTTGCCTTGATCTGTAATGGAATAAATGGAGTGTTCACTATACTGTGTAATCTGAACCTTAAAAGCTGTTCATAGCAGCAAATTTTTGGGAATTTGTTAGTTCATGGCATTACATCATCTTCCAGGTGAAGAATCAGCCTATGAAGGAGGAGTCTGGCAAGAATCTTGCCAGAAATGACTAAGGGAGAAACCCCCTGTGATTGTCACAGGACAATCTATTTCCTTTACCTTTATAGAGATGGACAATGGTGTCATCCTTGAACTCCTGGGGGATAACCTCCTCTCGCCATATAAGCCAGAAAATTTCTCAGCTTTTATATGAGGAATGGACCCCCTACCTTGTGAATCTCAGCTGGAATATAATCAGCACCAGGTGCTTTGCCACAGGAAAGGGACCTAATGGCATTCAAAACATCCTCATCAGTTGATACTTCAGCTAGAGAGGGATTGACTTCAACCTGAAGTATTTTGATGATTGGTGATGGTCTCTTGAGAACTCTATGGAAGTCTTCAGCCCTTCTCTCTACAGGTCATATCCTTATCACTAATCAATGTGGCTCCATCGGTACTGAGTAGTTGAGATGCTCTATAGGTCTCTGGCTCATAAATAGCTTCCAGGCTATCATAAAAGTGCTTTGGATTGTTACTATCAGCATAAGACTGCTTTCTTACTGAACCAAGAATCCTGCATCTCTCTAACCTTTGCTTGTATTTTACTTTTGATGGAAGTAAATGCTGCCTTCTTAGAGATGGACAAACTATCCTGCTGGTAAACCCTGTGGAGTCCTTGTTTTTCATTTAGCAGCTTCTGAATTTCCCCATCATTTTCATCAGATCAATCTTGGTGTTTGTGAGTGCTCTGACCCAGATGAACAAATTCAGTGCTACACAACAAATCTCTGAAAGCTGCCCATTCCTTTTCTGCTCCACTGTTGCCAAATGTGTGTTGGCTCAACTTTATGTGCAAGTTAGCAACAAATGGTTCCCATTCAGAGAAGAATTCTAATCTGCTGACATTAATTTTTCTGGTAGTCATTTTGCCTTGGGGACACTGCTTTTGTTGACACTGCTCCTTGGTAGTGTACTTTCCAAGGATGAACACATTGATAATGAGGTTCACACACACATTGCCAGAGCTAGTTCAGTGTTTAGGAGGCTCCAAAGGAAAGTGTGGGAGAGAAGAGGTATTAGATACCAAACTGAAGGTCTACAGAGCCATTGTGCTGACCTCATTGGCATATGCCTGTGAAACCTGGACAATCTACCAGCACCATGCCAGAAAACTGAATTCCTTCCATTTAAATTGTCTCAGGAAGATTCTGAAATTGCCCTGGCAGGATGAGGTACCAGACACTGCAGTCCTTACTCAAACTAAACTGCCAAGCATTTAAAGTCTGCTTCAGAGAGTGCAACTCCAATGGACTGGCCAAGGTGTTTGAATGTGAAACATATGCTTGCCCAAAAGACTATTTTATGGAGAACTCACACAGGGCAAGTATTCACATGGTGGTCACTCTCGAGATCTTTTTTAAGAACTTTGGAATTGATTGTGTGACATGGAAGACCCTGGCGCAGGACCTCTCAGCATGGGATGCCCACATCAGAGAAGGTGCTGTGCTCTATGAGCAAAGCAGAAATGAAACAACTCAAAGGAAATGCAGCATGTGAAGGCTTGGAGAATCCATCCCAAATGTTTACATGAACTATTTGTGCCTGACACAAACGTGGTAAAGTATTTCCAAGCTTGTATTGTTCTGATCAGTCACAGTCGGACACACTGAACATGACTCTAGCCTAGTGATGTCATTTTGGTCCTCTTCAAGAACGAAGGACAACAACCACTGACCACCACAGCTCTGGGATCATGGGCAAGTCGGGTAAAACCTCTTTTACCTTCAATTTTCTCATCTATAAAATAAGGGGCTTGGATTCAATGACCTGTAAGGTCCCTTCAAGCTCTAAATCTGTGTTCCTGTGGCTTTAGAGGAGGGAAACAGCCCCCTGCCCCTTTTTTAATGATTATTTTCTAGGTTTTGGTGCTTTTTTCCCCAAAGAGATATGGAGGATGAGGTATGTGTGAATGTATCCATGAGTCAGCCTTTTTGTAGGCTCGATGATATTGACTGAGGCGGTAGTTTGGAGGAGGAGAGAGGAGGTTGAGAAAGGTCCTGATCCCTACTTAAAGAAGACTAAGATATCTGCTATCTGTCTCATTTCAGGGTTGGCTTTTTGTCCTGGGAAAGTTCTAGGACTAGAGTTGTTGAGCTTCAGATGAAAATTTAATTCAGCCAACCTTCATTAAAGGACCTGCTAAATGCAAGGCACTGTGCTAGTTACTAGGTATGTAAAGAAGAAAGGAAAAATCAGCCCCTACCCTCAGGGAACTTACCGAGAAGGGGATTTCTAGTTATTGGGTAAGACTTCCTTTTATCTCTCTCTAAGCTTGCCAAATTTGTCTCATTAGAAGGTGTGTTCTCTCCCTGGGTTTAGAGCTTTGTCATTTGTTTTTTCAAAGTAGCTCTCAGAAAGTCTATGAAGGTTTGTTTAGATTAAAAGTCTTCCACAAAAGAAGTGAATCTCATTCTTTTAGCAATACTGGGCAGTACAGTAGTGAAGTGGTGTTTACTTTTTAAAGAGAATTTCTTGTAATGCAATTTAAGGAGTTAAAATTTTAGACTTAAAAAGAGATGAGGGAATGGGAGCCCAAGAACTTCTCATCCATCAATCACCAAGTATTTATTAGATGCTTACTATGTGCCCCCAAACTATGGCAGGCTCTGGAGGGCATAAAGACTAAAATTAAACCCTGTTATGGGGGGAGGGGGGCAGGGTTTATATTCTATCTGATGAATGTAGGTGGGGAAAAAAAGAGGAATCAGTTTAATTTTCTTTATGCTTGTAATTATGTGTGTCTTTTATAACAACAAAAGAATTGTTGAATGTGTACGGCAATGATGATGCTGGAGGCTCTAATACAGAGGTCACTCTCTGGTGGTGTTGTTTGTCCTTGGTTCTTAAAGACAACCATAATATCAGGAAGAGGAGGCCATGACTTGCAAGTGAATTGGATTTAAGTGAGGCAGGGCTATGCAAAGTCTCTAGCCTGTTTCTTCTCCAGAGCCATCTGGGTCCAGCGGCAAGATATACATCAGGGTGACTTGAGATGGCCACAACTCAATGGTGTGTGTGTGTGTGTGTGTGTGTGTGTGTGTGTGTGTGTGTGAACAGAAGGGCAGAGCCAAGACGGCGGCATAGAAGCAGCAAGGTCCCACAGCTCCCACACCGCCACCCTAAACACCCATAAAATATGAGCCCAGATAAAGCCTAGGACTCTCAGACTCACACAAAAATACAGAGAACACATTTCTCGCTGAAGGCAGCTTGGCAGCAGGGGCTCATTGGGGCAGCCTGGACGGAGGCTGGAACAGCCTGAAGCCGAGACCGTGGCCAGGCCCAGGCAGTGGGAAGTAGCCGGGCTGAGCTGAGCCGAGCGGGCAC
>JAQQSW010004728.1:0-14371 GCA_028646575.1 Pseudocheirus occidentalis | reverse complement strand
CCCCCCCCCCTCCCTGCTGTACATCTGTGAAGGAGGAGTTTTCTTTTCTTCCTTCCCCAGGGTCCCCATTCTCTTGTTGCTGTGAAGCATTTAATTTAACCAAATCTGGATAAAGCCTCTTTTTGGCTTTTCTCTTGCTTTTCTCTACCTCCTCTTCCTCGCTGGAACTTTCCCATAATGAGTCCCCTATCTGAACGCTAGCCACTATATTTACAGACGGAGAAGGATCATACAATGCTGCTTTTACCAGGCTATAAATTATCAAGTCCAAGTCCCTTACGGTACCAGGATTCTCCTTTTCATATGCAGCCAATTGATTTCCTACTACCACCCAGCTCCTGACATCCAATCCAGTGTACTCTACCCATGGGGATGTTTTCCACAGTAATCATATAAATTTCATGAAATCTTCCTTCTCCACCTCAACTCCCTTTCCCTTTACTAAGCTATAAACTTGTCTGGCATATAGGTCTGTGTCACTGAGTTTCATAGCGGGCAGGCTAAATGACTGCCCCATCTTCCTCAACAGGCTTCTTGCTACTATAGCAAGGCTGTACAGCTCTTCTGACCCCTACCCTACCTACTTTCAAACCCCTACGTTCTGGCGCCAACTGTTACTGGTTTTTTATTCAGGTGAGGGTTATCTTTTTGGGTCAGGATTTATAGGGCTTATCTATACCCACCTCAACAGGCCTCAGGCATCCCCGGCTCCCGTCCACTCCGGGAGAAACAGCTGTACAGAAAAACTCAGGACACAGGACTTGCTTCTAGCTTTTATTAAGAGTTCATCCTCTATCTGAGTGTGGCCGGACTGGACTGGATTGGCTTTGACTGGACTGGACTGGCCTGGCTCCCCCACCCTGCCTCCGAGTAGCCTATATTTAAGTCCTTTCTCCAGGGCCCCTTAGGGCCACTCCCCTGGCCATGCCCTCACCACAGCGAGCCAATGTGTCTCACCCCGAAGGCAGAGAGATTATCCTGCTTATTGTAAGCAGGTGCAGCCTTTGCATTTTGCCCCCAGGTGATCACGTGCACTCCTGTTAGCTGAGGGTCTTTGATACTCTGTGAGGTATCAGAGACCTAACAGCAGATAACAAGATAACAAGTACTTACCACTGAGAAAATCAGTTTCTGAAATTGTAGAATTCTTCCCTTCCTCCCCTCCTCAACATCCACATCCTGTAGGTTATGTTCAGGATCAATGAAGGTTAAGGGAGATTGTGAATATGACCGATGGGTATCTGACATAATGCCCTTCATGTATGCACACAGAAAATATTTTACTATTCATCTTCCTTGTTATTTATATTGTCTCATGTCCTACTTGAGTATTTCTGATTTTGAATTTATACGAAGATTTTTCTTTCTTTTTTTACATTCTCTCAAGAGGGACAGTTTACAGAAGATGAAGTCTCTGACGAAGAACTGAATATTTGTCTGAAGTAGCACACTGAATCTGGTCAGAGTGAAAGGGGTGAACATTTATATTTTAATGGTGAAACAAACAAATTGCAGTGCGAATCATGGATCCTGAATTTCAGATAGGCCTTGTGGAGTCATCAACTCCTCCCACCCCCCTCATAGTCATGTGGATAGTGGAGAGGTGACTTCTTAAGGAAAGCTTAATTTTGAACTCACCAGAGCTTTTAACATAATGTCATCCAAGGGTCATAGTTTTTTTTTGTTTGTTTGTTTTTTGTTTTTATATGCCAGGCATCATGTTATTTTATTTTTTTTATTTTTTTATAGTATATACAGTATTATTGTTATTTTTATTATATTACTGCAGCCTGGCCATGAACAATGACTATCATAGTTTTAATCAATTTTCAAGGAACAATCTGATAAATTATGCAGGAGGCCTTCTGTTTATTAGCAATCAATATTCATGCTTTGAAGTACTTACTATGCCAACACATACTCTCTTCCCCAGAGGTGATACTATTTGTACACAGCCTCCCTTCCTGGAGTTTTGGTGCTTTTTGCCAAAGTGAAGTTGATATGTGTGCAGTGTGACAATGTCTATGACTTAATAATTCTGAAATCACTTATTTTATTTTTGTGGTAGACTAGTTCAGTGGAGGAAATTGAAGGATATTGCCTGGAACTGGCTAAGAAAACTCAGAAGGCCATCTGGCTAACAGTATTTCCTTAATCTCAAAAAACAATTGGATATTCAGTTATGTGAACAAATCCCTAATTTGATGATGCCATGCCTGTTGAAGGGTTCCACTTATACTGAAGATAATTATAAAAAAAAGTGGGACACATTTGTAAACTGAAAAGGAAAAAAATAAAGTTGAAAATAGTATATGGTCAAAGGGGCAAAGAACCATCAGAAGATGTGGGATCAAGTACTGACTCTGATTCTTGTTGTTGTTTATTTCTCATTCTTCACTCTCAAAAAGGACCAAGGCATCCTGAGGGTGATGACAAAACTCACAAATGAATTAGATTGAAGTGAGTCAGAGCTGCATAGTTATCAGCTTCATTCTCTCCTCCAGAGCCATTGGAATCCAATGGCAAAGCATTGGTCAAGAGGACTGATGATGGGCCCACACTGCCTATAGTATCTGTCTGATATTGGATGCATCACTTAACCTGGCTGGTCCTCAGTTTCCTCCTATACAAGATGAAGTGGATGAATAATATTATGTCTAAAATCCCTTCTGGTTCTAGACATACAGTTGAAAGTTGCAGTTATTGTATGAAAAAAGGAATTTGCTGCGATTTGTGTTACTGATAATATAATAATTATTACTTCTCAAAAATTAAGTTCTAATGCTTTATTGTGGCTTGTGAAATATGTGGTTTCTGTAATCAGACTACAACAACTAAGTAGAGACAAGTGAAGAAGTATTTATTAAGGGCTTACTACATATGAGGCATTTGCCCTGAGAAGTGGTAATAAAATATGTCATCAAAGATATTTATGAACATAAAAGAAAGGGCATTAGTCATGTCTAAGGGTTGTACAGCCTGGTATATATATTATTAAAATAACCAAAGTATGGATTTCACTGTACTCAGAAAGATTCACTATAGAAGATTCTTGGAAAGGAATTGGCAGGTATTCACTTACCATTTATTAAGTACTTTCTGAGTGGCAGGCATTGTGGTAAGCACCAGAGATTCAAAGAAAGTCAAAACTATGGTGTCTGCCCACAAGGAGCTTATATTCCCATGGAGAAAAACAATATTCAAACAATTTTGCATCTGTTGTAGCAAAAAAGACACATACTAAAAGTGTGTAGGTGAGTTTCAATCTGAATTGGTGGAAGGAAAATGTAAATAGCAAGATATCTAGCTAGTTAGTTGATATTCACACTTTAATATTAATTTCTTAGATCATATCACTAGCTAGTTGGGCCACCATCTATAAGGAAGCTATAGGTAGGTAGGTAGGTAGGTGAAGAGAGAGAGAGAGAGAGAGAGAGAGAGAGAGAGAGAGAGAGAGAAAGAGAGAGAGAGAGAGAGAAATTTAGATATAGATGTAGATAGATATGATTTGGAAAGTTAGAGGGTAGGAAATCTATGGAGGAAGAAGAGATTTCAGTGTATTTTTTTCAGTGACAGGAAATGGTAGGGAAGGTATCACACTTATCTTAAATGATCATTGTCTTACTTGTTTAGAGTCACATTAGAATATCAGAAAAGCTACACCGCATGCTTCACCACTCAATTCTATTTACTAAGACCAATTTATCCCTTATAAGTACACAGTTTAAAATACTGTATGAGAAATCTTTTATCAAACAAGATGGAACACAAAACAGTTTGTTTTTTAATAAGCAACCGTTTGTACAAAGGATGTCTATAAATCACCATAGCTACTTATTCTCAGACATAATAGTTTCATTTAGCAATGTACCTCATAAATTCTGTCTCCTAATACTTTCTGCTCTACCTTGTATTGAATGGATCATGAGAATTTTAAAGAAACCCTCCTCTTTGTTCTTGTCAGTCTCTTTCCCTCTGTTATTCTCACTGTCTTTGTTTCTCTAGTTTCCTTTCATTCTTTACAACCCTCTACATGTGTGAAATGTGATTGACAAATCCCATTTTTCAGTCAGAATTAGGATGAGCTTTTATGGTTCACTTTTTAAAGTGTTATTTCCCTCTGGTGATGGGGGGTATGGAATCCGGGCAAGGGCTACATAGATTCCTTTTCTCTCCTGAAATCATTATTCTCCCATGGCTAGATCTTTCTTTCTTTCTATTTCTTCCTTCTTCCTTCAATTATTCCTCTTCATCACCACCACCACCACCACCACTACCATCGTCATCATCATCATCATCATCATCATCATCTTCTTCTTCTTCTTCTTCTTCTTCTTCTTCTTCTTCTCCTTATCCTTCTCCTTCTCCTTCTCCTCCTTCTCCTTCTCCTCCTCCTCCTCCACCTCTTCCTCCTCCTCATTCTCTTCCTCCTCCTTCACCTCTTCCTCTTTCTCCTCCTCCTCCACCTCTTCCTCCTCCTACACCTCTTTCTCCTTCTCCTCCTCCTCCTCCTCCTCCTCCTCTCTGTCTCCTCCTCTTTTTGCTTCTACTCCTTTACCAAAAGTGTCCATCAGTTATCATTCCTGCTCTCTGGCACTTTTGACTTCTGTCATTTATTTCCTTGGACACTCACTATAAGAGAAAGACTGGAGACAGAAAGATCGAAACCCAAATCAAATGCTAATCTGTAAACAAAATGCATATTTTGGGAATATTTTCTCTTCGGGTCTCCCAAGTCTTCTCTCTTCATGTTATTTATGTGTATATAATGAATTATTTTTTACTTTCTGATACCTCCAGTACCTATTCTCCTTAAGTGCCAAAGACATGACTTGGAAAACAAACCACACACTCACACACTCACACACACACACACACACACACACACACACACACACATGCACGTATGCATATTAAATACTTACTTACAAAGAAAATGATTCTATATACTCAAGGAAACCTTAAAGCATACACTCTTATAGTAGCCAATTTTTCAGGAAACTCAGACAAACATTGATTAAATCATCTAAGAAACTACAGCTGAATAGTCTAAGTCAGAAAAAAAAATGTTGTACATGAGAAATATTTTAGAGTGATCCCTTATCTGTTTACCTGGATTGTGTTGTGAATTTCAGGGATCTGTTTGTGCTTCCTAGGTAGTATTCTATGCATTTTTATGACCATGTTAGGGAAAGTAGTGGACTATTACCAATTTCTTATCTTATATGTCTTATCTGTTACATATTTGTTCACTCCTGTACTACTTGTCATTTGGTCCATCTGTAAAAGTTTTGATTAGTGCAATGACTATGAATTTTAACTAATTTTAATGAACTAGATATTGTAAACTAAAACAGCTCATGCCTTTCTTCCTTGTGTCTTTATCTATATTAATTTTTCTACTTCATTAATTTATTAACCAAAGAAATTCTTGTCTTTCTTTTTTATACTAGCTCCTTCTCTATTCTGTTCTCATGCCCTCCCAATGCTTTCTCTTTTGTTCATTCCACCATTTTAAATTTATTTAAAAAGTAATCAATTTATTTATGACCTGACTTTTACCTAGAAGCATGTTTATATTTCTATTATTAAAGCAAAGAATCCTTCCTTTTAAGTGCTTGTCAAGTTATCATTCCATATCTTTTCTCCTCTCAAATGCTAACTTTTTATAAAGTATCATTTACAAACATTAGCACCTTAGAATTGTTTTGTGAGTACAAATAGAATTATCCCTAATTTATGGATGGGAAAATTCTGACATAGAGAGAATAAATAATCCATTAATATTATACAGCTAGTGAGGGTCAAAGGTAGAATTCAAATCACTTAATCTTTTGATTCTGCAGGTATTTTTCTCAGACTATAAACTGCAGGAAACCTGTCAAGTACTTTAGGTAGAGAAAATTTCCTCATTGACAAGGAAATATGAATGCGGAAATTATAAATAAGGATAGGTAAAGACTCCCTACACTAATGGAATCATAGATCAAGTCTCTATCCTACTCTCTATTTTTGTAATCTACACTCAATGCCTCACCTTTTAGAATAATCTGTTTTTTAAATGATTCTCAAGTTAAATATACACACAATGAGCATTTCTGAATACAGAGCACATTTTTATGTAAACATGAGTTCTCCTTTCATATTACTTTTTAAAAGTATATAATAAATTTGAGACAATAATTTCAAAACTATTTTGTTATCCTATGCTTCCTTCTGAACTTCATTCTATTCTTTTCTGTGAAAAGTATTGTTTTATTCCCAATGGTGCTCTTTGTATTTTGGCATCACCATCACTACCCAGGCATTGGGTTTTGTATCCTCCTTCCCTACTAAAACAGAAAATGGAAGCAATAAACCTTGTAACAAATAACCTTATTCAACTAAACACCTGAATGCACACACAAATCTGCACATGCTGTGTCCAAAAATACATATGTCTCTTTTTGCACCTTGTACCCATAACCACTCTCAGGAACTGGGTGCTATGTTATGTGTTCTTTAGTCTTTCAGAATATTGTTTTCATTGTACAAATTGTTCTTCCACTAGCTTCACCATGGATCATTTCATAATTCCTACCATTATGTACATCTAATTCCATCATAATTTCTTAATGTACAATTAAATTCAAATACTTTCATATGCTATAATTTCTTCAACCAATTCGAATTTATGGTCATTTCTTAAGATTTTACTCCCCCCCCCCCTCATCATCCACACCCTACATTTTTCACCCCTTTCAGCATAAGGAGTTTTGTTTTCTTATCTTCCATCTCCAGCATTATCCTACCTTCTTAAGTTTTTTTTTTCTATTCTCACATTTCCCCATTTAATTTTATTAATCTCTAATGCAAACTTTACATATGTATTTAAACTGAGGTTACCTTGAAACTCTTCTATTCCATCATAAATCCATTTTCCCTGTATGGTATACTGAGCTTTGCAAGATACATTTTTTTTTCTTATTTGTAACTCTGTGTATTTGTCTTTTAGAATATTGTATTCTAGGTTTTCCTTACATTGTAGAAATGGACGCTTCTGGTATGATCTATATTGTAGATATTTATGACTTACAATGCTTTATTGTATGATTATTTTTTACCATTTTAATTACTTTTTTGGCCTTTGATACAAAAGATGTGTATTTGAATTATGATTTTCTTGGAACCTTAACTTTTGATATTTCTTTTAGGAGATTATGGATAGATTCTTTCTAGCTTCATTTTACCCTTTTGTTTTCATTGATCTGAATAGTTTTTACTTAAGATTTCTTGAAATATTATGTCCAGCCTTTTAAAAAAAAATAATGTTTTTCAGAGAGACAATGATTCTTAAATTATCTTTCTTTTTCCCCCAGGACTCCTTTTAAAATATGTATTTAAATATTAAATAAATATTATAAAGTTATATATTTAAATATATAGTTATTATATATTTAAATAATATAATAAAATTATAATAAATAATTTAATGTTAATACATAAATAATAAATAAAATGAAATAACAATAAAATAATAAATTTATGTGTTTATATATAATGTATATTAAATTTGCTTCAATATTTTCAGTCCTTTTGTTCAGATTAGAAAAACTGTTCACATTTTCTAGATTTTTGTTTCTCTTTTTTAATCTTCCAAGATGTCTAGGAAAAAATCTGTCATTCTTGATTGATTTTCCCTTGTTTAATTATAGTACAAAAATGAGTTGCAGTGAAACATAAAAAGACTGCTCATATAGTGTCATCTTTGGTAAAAAGATTAATGCAATTTCATTAAATCAACACTCACATCATTTTCCTTCTGGCTTTTTGCAACTACATGTCTTTATTCATGGTGTCCACACTTCCTGAATAGACTCAGAAACTCTTTTCCTTTCCTTTTTCTTTTTTTAAATTCTCTCCAGTTCTTTAAGGCCTCACTCAATTTCTAACTATATAATCCCTTCCTTATCAGGATTATCATAGTATTTTGCCAATATATTTCCTTCAAAATTATCAGACACACTTGCTTTACAGCTATTCCAATACATGTTTCTCACAAAGCCCTATCAAATTTTAAGGAGATCATTGTATCTTTATCTTTGAATACAATACCTTTGCTTTGAATCCTCCAGAAATACCCTTGAATATCACAGGCTCCTCATGTATGCTTTTTAATGGATTTCATAGGAAAAAAGGAAAATAATAATAACATTTAGACTTACAATGCTGCTCTGACAAAGTATACAATGCTAGTAATATTTTTTTAAGTTGTAATATTAATTAATGAAATATAACAAAAAAGATAAGAAAAAATGTATTTCTGATCCCAGTTTACTGAAAAGTAAGAGAGTAGTCAGAAAAAGGAAAAAACAAATTAAATATGAATATCATACTTAAAGATAAGTTTATACTGATATAAAACAAAAACATAA
Organism: Pseudocheirus occidentalis; assembly: GCA_028646575.1. Classification (NCBI taxonomy): domain Eukaryota; kingdom Metazoa; phylum Chordata; class Mammalia; order Diprotodontia; family Pseudocheiridae; genus Pseudocheirus; species Pseudocheirus occidentalis. Next base: position 5,957 of record JAQQSW010004728.1, on the reverse strand, counting down.
TTCTCATACTTTTTAGAACATGAAATGTCCTCTCTTTCTTGAATGGACTTTCTTTGTTGTTTGTTTGGTTAGTATTCTGTTTTCCACTAGTTACATGTAAAACAATTTTAACATTTGTGTTTAAAGCTTTGAGTTGAAATTCTCTCCCTTTATCCATCCCAAACTGACCCCGCCTTTGAGAAGGCAATCAAATTGATAAAAGATATAAATGTGTAGTCATACAAAACTATGCATAATAGTTATGTGAATAACTATCCATAATATGTTATGTTAAACAAAATAAAGTAAAAAAATATTTCATTCTGTATTAGGCAAGATTAGTTCTTTCTCTGGGATCTACAGCATTTTCCATCACATGTCCTTCAGAACTGTCTTGGATCATTGTGTTGCTGAGAAGAGTTGAGTTACTCACAGCTGATTTTCCTAAAATATTGCTGTTACTTTGTACACAGCACATTGCACTTGGCATCAGCCCATAAAAGTCTTTCTATGTTTTCCTGAAAGCATCCTTCTCATCCTTTATTATAGTATCATGGGATCCCATCATAATGATGTACCAAAATTTGTTTAATCATTCCCTCAGTAAAAGAGTAGTAAGGGCATTGCCTCAGTTTCTAATTTTCTGTTCCCAGAAAATAGTTGCTACAAATATTTTTGTGCATATCAGTCATTCTCTTTTTTAACTTTTTTGGGATACGATCAATAGTGGTATTTCTAGGTCAAAGGCTATGCATGATTTTATAGCCCTTTGTTGATGGTTCCTAATTGCTCTACAAAATGACTGAATCACTTCACAAATTGATCAATAGTGCATTAATGTCTCATTTCCCCACATCCCTCCCAATATTAGGCATTTACCTTTTCTGTCCTATTAGGCAATCTCATAGAAATGAGGGAGTGCTTCTGAATAGTTTTAATTGCATTTCTCCAGTCAATAATGAGTTAGAATATTTTAAAATGGTTATAAATAGCTTTGGTCATTTCATCTGAAAACTGTTTATATCTTTTGATCATTTTTCAATTGGGAAATGGCTCTTATCTATATATTTTTAATAAACTTGATTCAGTTATTTATATCTTTGAGAAATGAAGTCTTTATCAGAATGCTTCAACTTTTTTATGGCTACTATTTCTAAGTGTATTTCTTTCCATCCTATTCCCCCTCATTTATTCTATTCTCTCTGTCCTTTCACACTGTCCTTCTTCTAAAGAATCTTACTTCTGACTATCCCTCCATCAATATGCCCTCTCTTCTATTAGATACCCCCTTCTCTTATCACCTTTCCATCTTATTTACCAGGAGGACAAGACAGAGATTTCTACACCCATTTGAGTGTGCATGTTTTTACCTCTTTGAGACAATTCTGATGAAAGTAAGCTTACTCCTCTTCTGTTTACCCTTCTCCTCTATTGTAAAAACTTTTTCTTTCCTTTTTATGTGAGATGATTTGCCCCATTAAACTTCTCCCTTTCATTTTCCCCAAATACATTCCTCTCACCCATTAATTTTATTTTTTATGTCATCACTTTATATTCAACTTATACGTGTGCCCTCTGTATATATATATATATATATATATTTATATATATGTATATGTATATATATTCCTTCCAACTAACCTTATAATGAGAAAGTTCTTGTGAGTTACAAATATTTTCCCATGTTTGAATAGAAACAATTTAGCCTTATTTAGTCACTTATTATTTTCCTTTGTTCTTTACCTTTTTTATGCTTTTCTTGAGTTTTGTATTTGAAAGACAAATTTTCTATTCAACTCAGGTTTTTTCAATAAGAATTCTTGAAAGTCCTCCATCTCATTGAATTTCCATTTTCCCCCTGAAGGGTTATACCCAATTTTGCTGGGAATGAGGTTTTTGGTCATAATCCAGTTCATTTGCCCTCCAGCATATCATACTATAAGCCTTCTCATCCTTTAATGTAGTAGTTCCTAAATCTGGTGTTATTCAGATTGTAGTTCCAAGACACTTGAGTACTTTGTCTATGTCTGCTTACAATATTTTCTCCTTGACCTGGGAACTCTGGGATTTGGCTACAATTTTACTAGGAGTTTTCCTTTTGGGACCTCTTTCAGGAGGTCATAAGGGTATTCTTTCAATTTCTATTTTGCCTTCAGGTTCTAGAATACCAAGGTAATTTTCCTAGAATAATTCTTTAAAGATGAAATTGAGGCTCTTTTTTTATCTTGGCTCTCAGTACAATAATTTTTAACTTATCTCTCTTGAATTTATTTTCCAGGTCAGTTGTTCTTCCATTGAGATATTTCACAATGTCTTCTATTTTTCCTGTTTTTCTCATTCTTTTGGGTTGTTTGGTTGTTTTTTAATTTCTCATCAAGATGTTCCCTTCCATTAGCTTCATTCTAAATTTTAAGGAATTATTTTAAAAGTCTTTTTCTTCTTCATTGTGATTTTGGACCTCTTTTACCTTTTGGTCTCGTCTCTCACTCCTTTACCCCACCCCCCTTCCTGAGAAGGCAAGCAGTTTCACATAGATTACACATGGACAGTCATTCAAAAATGTATTTCCATGTAAGTCATTCTGTGAAAGAAAATATGGAAAAAAATAAAGTAAAGAAAACATATTTTTAATCTGCTTTCAGACTCTACCTGTTTTCCTCTCCCCAACTCCCCTAGAGATAGAGAGCACTTTTCCTGATAAGTCCTGCAGAATTATCTTGGATCATTGTATTGGTGAAAATAGATATGTTATTCATACTACATCATCAAATAATGCTCCCATGATTATGTACAATGTTCTCCTCCCAATTTTCATTAAGCTACTATTTTATTTTATTTTTTTATTTTTTTTGGAGGGCAGTTGGGGTTAAGTGACTTGCCCAAGGCCACACGGCTAGTTTTAGTGTTAAGTGACTGAGGCCCGATTTGAACTCAGGTCCTCCTGACTCTAGGGCCGGTGCTCCATTGACTGTGCCACGTAGCCACCCCTAAGCTACTATTTTGAATGTTTTGCTTATGTATATGAAAATCAGTAGCAAGATATGGGAAACAAATTGCTTTATTAATGAAAGTGAAATTAGGAAATTGCATTCAATCAAAAGGACAACATAGAATATGTAATTTCTGTCTTCAAAATGTGTCCTCAGATATTGGAACAAGTTGGATTTCATTACTTTTCTTCATCACTTTTAGAACCTATTCATTACAGGTCTCCACAGAAATATTTGTAATACAAATAAGGAAAATAGATAAACTCTGTTGGGGCCCAAGACCTTCAGAGGCCCTGGCACATTAGCTCCCCAAATTCTACAAGGGCAGATATGCAAGGATAGTATAATCTTGTTGGGTGAACACTCTCTTTGGCCTTGTGAATATCTAAAGTATGTACATTTGCAAGTCCTGATTGGGACACCTGATCTATTGTGCCCCCAGAGGTGGTTTTAAGATAAAGAACTGGAGGACTGATTAACCTTGGGTGGAGGTCAAGGGATGGGCAAGGCCTAAGATGCAATAAAGAATATAAGTCCTATGAGTTTCTTGTATCATTGGATTGGTACGGAATAGCTCAGGAATAAAGACTATGAAATCAATCCCAGTCTCACTGTCCCTTTCCTGTCATCCAGCCATGGGCTGTTCTCTCTCTCTCTCTCTCTCTCTCTCTCTCTCTCTCTCTCTCTCTCTCTCTCTCTCTCTCTCTCTCTGCTCTCTCTCTATTTTCCTCAACTGGTAGCTAGGCCTAGACTGTGCTGGCCGCAGCAAAATTCCACAAACTTGAGACTTTTATTTATTGTATAAAGCAAAAACAGACTTATAGGAGTCTGGTTCTAGAATTTACTCCCCCTATGACTTTCAATAAGTCACTAAATGTCCCAATAACTAAGTTGTATCATCTAAAGACAATCAATCATAACAGGAACTAATACCCTCAAGGTTCTTATTCATTAAGAGCATATATTTTGTCTTGGAAGCATTTGGCATGGGAGTTCTCAGTTCTAGGCTCTCTCCCTCCCATTCCATGCTTTGACAGTTTTTGTTCACAAAAAAGGATTCTAGAGTTTTATTGGTGTTTTTATTTTGCTTCCTTTTCCTCATGTTGGCCAGTCAATTAATTGGCTTGTTTATTTAGGTCTGTGAAACTCTGCTTCCAGGGAGGGAAGCTCTGTTCCCAATTGCTGGGGTTTTCCCAACTGCCAGAGCTATTGGGGGGGTTGCAAGTACCCCCAGCTTACGCTTGCTGAAGGTGCACCCCAGGGCCACCACCCAAGATCACAATCTGGATCCAGGCCGCTCAATGCAAGAGCACTTGGTGCTGATCAATCGATTCAGCCCCGCTGTGGAGACAGACAATTGAAGAATGCCTAAAAGCTATACATCAACTGAAAAAGGACTTTGAAAACCACATAAGAGAAGTGGAGGAAAAATTGGGAAGAGAAATGAGAATGATGCGAGAAAATCATGAAAAGAGAGTCAACAAACTGACTGAAGAAAACAACACTTTAAAGAATAGATTAACTCAAATGTCAAAAGAGACTCAGAAAGCAAATGAGGAGAAGAATGCTTTGAAAAGTTGAAAACACTTCTCTAGCTGAAGGCAATTTGGCAGGAGGGGCTCATCATGACAGGCTGGGAGCTGAAGCCAGCCCAACCTGAAACCGCCACCTGGCCCCAGGGTGGTTGGGAAAAGCTGCAGCTGGAGTCTACAGGACAGTGGATTGGCAACACCTGGGGGAATCTCCACACCTATCAAGCCAGGAAAATAAGGCTAAGAAAAAGGTCAGTGGAATTCTGTTGCTAAAGGCTAAAAAGTGAATTTGAATGAATTTAAGAGTGACAGAACCCATTGTGAGACTGAGCATGGCAGATTCTTAGCCCAGAAAAGTGTCTACTCAGGTTGGGGTAAGGAGAATGCTGAGCACAATGGAGCCACACCAACGTGGAGCTGAGAGCAGAGTACAGCAGACAAAGTAGAAGCCACAGCCAGCCAGCAGAATCACCCAGCCTGGCCGTCTCACCACAGGACAGAGGACTATAAAACCAGGCAGCTCGGCAGGAGGGGCTCATTGTAGCAGGCTGCGACTCAAGGCCAACCCAGCCTGAAACCGAAACTGAGGGCAGGCCCCATGGTGGTTAGGAGGAGCCGAGACACAGCTTGAGTCTACCAGAGAGCAGATCTGCAGCACCTGGAGCAATCTCCATATCTATCAAGCCAGAAAAAAATAAGGCTTAGAGAAAGGTCAGTGGAATTCAAGCTTTCAAGCTAAATTTGGGGGAGGAAAAGCAGTTTAGCAAATCTTCCCCCAGGGCAAGGAAGCAGCAGGGGGGGGGGAAATGGAAAGATCTGCTGCAACCAGCAACTGCCTCCACTGGGCGGCTGTAGAGCTCCTGGCCTGCCAATTGCAGGGGAGCTGAGACAATTTATCAGGGCCAAGGACTCTTGCATTGAACAGCCTGGATCTGGATCCTGGTCTTTGAGCAAGCCAAAGCTAGTGGAAGCTGCAGTATGCCCCTAATAGTGCAATCAGCTGTGAAAACCCCAGTGATTTCAGACAGAGCTTTCCCCACTAGAAGCAGAGTTCCACATAGCTAAAAAAAACAAAGTCAAGGAATTAACTGACTGCCCAACATGAGGAAAAGGAAGCAAAATAAGAAAAGCAATAAAAAGGATCAAAGCATGGAATGGGAGGAAGATAACACAGTCAGAACTCCTACACCAAATGTTTCCAAGGAACATGAAGATTGCCCACAAGTCGTAGATCGACTTAAAAAGGAATTTAAAAACCAAATAAGAGAATTTGAGGAAAAAATTGGGAAGAGAAATGAGAATGATGCAAGAAAATCATGAAAAGAGAGTCAACAACCTGACTGAAGAAAACAACACCTTAAAGAACAAATAAAATCAAATGGCAAAAGAGGGCCAGAAAGACAATGAGTAGAAGAATGCCTTAAAAAGTCAAATTTGCCAGATGGAAGAAGAATCT
>JAQQSW010004727.1:0-14371 GCA_028646575.1 Pseudocheirus occidentalis | reverse complement strand
GCATTTGGTGAGGGAGTTCTGACTGAGTTGTCTTCCTCCCACTCCATGCTTTGTTCTTTTTTGTTCATAAAGAAGGATTCTAGAGTTTTACTGCTGTTCCTACCTTGCTTCCTTTTTCTCATGTTGGCCAGTCTATTAATTGCTTGGTTTTTTAGCTCTGTGGAACACTGCTTCCTGGAGAGGGAAAGCTCTGTCCCAAATTGCTGGGGCCTTCACAGCTGCCAGAGCAATTAGTGGGGTGCTGCAGCCCCCCCCCAGTTTTGGCTCATTGAAAGCACACCCCAGGACCACCACTCAAGACCACGATCCAGATCCAGGCCGCTCAACACAAGAGCCCTTGGCTCTGATCAATTGCCTCAGCCCCCCTGCTATCTGCAGGCCAGGGGCTCTGAAGCAGCCCAGTGGAGGCTGCTGCTGCTCTCAGCTATTCCTGCTGCCACAGCCACCTCCCACTGCTTCCTTGCACTGGGAGCAGTTTGGCTGGACCCGCTCTTCCCCAAATTTAGCAAATTCCACTGACCTTTCTCTTAGCCTTTTTTTTTCTTCTGGCCTGACAAATGTGGTAACTGTGCCTCCAGTGCAGGCCATCTGCTCTCATATAGACTGGGCTCTGCCTGCCTGCCCCAGGGCCCCACCCGGGCCAGGGTTTCAGCCACAGCTCCCAGACTGCTGCAAGAGCCCCACCTGTTGAACTGCTTGTAGCAACAGATGTGTTTTCTGTCTTTTGGAGAGTTTTGGAGCTTGAAAATCTGTTTTAGAGTCCCATTTTATGACTTTTAGCATGTTTGTGTGGGAGCTGTGGTGCTTTGCTGCTTCTACGCCACCATCTTGACTCTGCCCCCCCCATCTCCTTATTTTTACTCTCTTTATTTCTCTTTGCTTAAAATGTATTTCTTGTAATCAAGACATTGTTGGATTCAGGTTTCCATTCCATTCCACTGTCCAGTTCTGTTTAGGGGTGAGTTCTTCCTATTCACATTTATAGTTATGATTACTAACTGTGTATTTCCCTCCTCTAGAGAAGGAAATGTCAAATCACTACATAACCTTGGGCAAGAAAACCTCAGTAGCATCACAAAGAGTCATACACAACTGAAACAATTGAACAACAATTACCCTATATCCTATTTGCCCCCTTTTTATCCTACCTTTTCTTTGTTTTTATTGTTTTGTTTTGTTTTTTGAGGTGCATAGGCACGGCAGGAAATTTATTATAACTGTATAAATGAAGGCTACCCTAAAGGGCAACAAAATATATGCCAGAAATAATGGACTATATTATTAGTGAGATATTTAAGTCAAAGCATATAGATTATTCTTTTTCCTATTAATTATCAGTAAAGTACAAAAGTAGAAAGTGATATACATCAATCATAATTACTCTTTGTTTCAGATAACTGATTTCATTGAATTACTATACTTCCTGTGAGGAAAATCCTTCTAACTGTGCTATTCTGAAAAGGTTCATCATTTTAGAATATTAAATAGTTGTTTCAAATGAAATGGAAATAAATGCAGGTGGAGAGGAGTTGGAGAAGGAAAGAGGATTGGTTTGGGTTGTTCTTGGAGTCTATTTTGTTGAAGCAAATTATTATGATTTTAAAAATCTAATTAAAATGACAGCAAGATATAGATGCTCATGAACTGGCCCCCTCCTTTTTTAAAAAATCACATTGGTCCAGTTAACAGAAGTTATTGAGTCAAATCTGGCTATATGCCCAGTCAAAGATCTGCCTGCCTGGATTGTGTGAAGGCTAAAATTAATGGGCCCCTTTATAATACAATGATGTTCTTGTTTGGGAATCCTAGCTTAAAGTGCCCTGTGGCTTTCAATCAATTTAGTCTGGAGACAGTTTTTAAACCTTTCTTTTTAAATCTCTGAACATGTTTTCTGCCTGAACATTATTAACTAATACAACCAGTTTTGAACATTTAAAACCTTATTAATGTTCCCTCACAAAGGTCAGCTTCATGTGTTTATTTCCATTAGAGATCAGCTAAGAGGTAGCCGACCAAGTAGAGAGAATGCCTGACTATGAGTCAGGAAGACCCAACCCTGTTATGACTCCTTATTCTGACATATACTGGTTATATGACCTTGGCAAGTGATTTAACCTCTTGGTATCCCCAGGAAAATTTCTGAAGTGCACCTTAGTTGCTAATGTACCTTGGCAGGGGCAGTTTCCTCACCAGTCCTTTAATAAACAAACATTACATTTATACTAGAAATTCCCTATATAATGGACATCCTAACTCCTGACTAAAACATTTTTAAGAGGTCAACAAGTTTCATAGAAACCAGAATTTCTCTCTGAAATCATAGCTGCAACCTGTTACAAACTGGTCTAGCAATCCATGTTCAGACCCACTCCTGGCCTTATGAAAGTCTAGCTTTTCCTTAAATGCTATTGAGACCTTCCTGATGACTTTGTTGGCTCAGAATGTTGACATTACTTCTGAGTTGTCTAAATAAAAAGTAGACTGTGGGAGCACATAAGGAACATCACTGATGTTCATTATTAGGGAAAAAAGATATGAAATTTAGGCAAAGAAGCTTTGCTCAGCTGAATTGACTCAAGGCGTCCTCAGTGCCTATCCTTACTAAATATTCTTCCACTGATTGGGTAAATCTTTTCTGTTATATGTTTAGTAATCTATGAATATCTCAATATTTTTCCTAACTTGCACCACCAAGAGAATGATGTGGATAGGGCCTAGCCCAGAACACACTCTCACAAATACATATACCTCTTCCAAATACATACTGGGAAAAGAAAGGAAAGATAGCTGAAAGCAGAGCCAACTCCACTGGTGGAAAAGCAGTTCAAAACGCATTCCTTCATTAAGCATTCTTTAAAAAAAATCAATTTGTAATATTGTGTGTTCAATAAAACAGTTATATAAGGAACTGCCACATGAGAAAGTCTAGGAAGGTTCAAGTAAAGCATGAAGACAGGTATTGATTTAGGTATCATTCATACTGACTTATGACTGCAGTATAAGTTACATGGGACCAAGTGAGCCCTTCCTGAAGGAAAATCCACCTATTTCTGTAGTATATTTGAATGGAGATATGGGTTCTAGTCTCTTTTTGGCTTCCATTTCCATTTTTTTGTCAGAAGAATAACCTTGAAATATTCGATTTAAAGGATACCCCCCCCTTTTTTAGAGCTTAAGGAAAAGAAAAGAAAACAAATCACAGTGTTTTTAGATGGCACTCAGTAGTTAATTAGCCTTAAACTTAACCTGATAAGGACAAGAGAAAGAGTTTTCTTCCTTTAAAATTTCAACTGAACTCCCATGGTATCCCTGTCTGCCTTTGTCTTTCACCCTTCTCCTTTTAGCTTATGAATCTTAAACTGTTGAGAAGTCAAGACTTGTAATCTCAAAAGAAATTTCTTCTACCTGTACCATTCTGTGTTTAACTGCATTTTGCCTATTTATTTGAACATTCTTTGTAATTAGAAAAAGGAAAGAAAACCTTCAAAATTATGTGTCCAATAATTGGGAAATGTATGAAAATGTTACAGCAACTAAATATAATGGAATAGGATTGTACCATAAGGAATAGTGTAGGGTTTGGGGGACTAGACCTGTGATATACTGGAATAAAGGGAATTGTCAGTGAGGAACTCCTCTACCAATATAGATCAGCTTCTGTGCTCTGAAGCCTAGGGCCTGAGAGGAACTATTCCTAAACTAGGATCCATGGACCATCCCACTCTACAGGTCCTTAGGCCTCTAAGTGAAATTTAGAATTCATTTCAATTATGGACAAAATTAAAAAATGAGGAATCTGAGGAATCCATAGGATTTTCCAGACTTCCATAGGGCCCTTCACACACACACACACACACACACACACACACACAATGTGTATTTTAAAAATATAACTGAAGCCCCAAGAGATTAAGGGAGTTACTGAGAGTAGGGGCATTGCTTATATATCTGAGGGAAAATTTGAACTTAATTTCTTAAACCTTAATTCTCTGAGGCTGAATCTCTTGCCACACTATGACTCTGTATTTTGAGGAATGATGTATAAAAAGGAATCAGAGAATCAAGAGAAGCTTGCAGAATATAAAGCACAGAGCCAAAAGAACAGTGTGCGTGTGTGCATTTATACATATATGTGTGTATACATATATACACGCATATATATACATATATATTTAATAAAATAATCTAAATAAGGACAGCATGGAAAGACAGCAAAAATTTGATCAAATTGCAATAGCCAATGATAGTCCCATACTTGTATGCCTATGAATTACTGAGTAATGAAGATCTGTGCAGACTAAAACATTGAACTTATTTATAGTTGGCTTAATTATATAACCTTTATGTAAGGATGAAGGCAAAGAGAAGGTCATAATCTCTACATGGCCCTAAGAAACAGCTGCTCTCACACCTGTGCCTTGTCTTTCTCAAAACCTTAGGATGCCAAAGTCTGGCAGTAGAAGCATGCTTGGCACAGTTTATATGAAATTCTCAAATTTATAATTTCTGTTGAGCTGATAATATTTCATTATATAAATATATTATAGTTGCTTAATAATTCTGCAATAAATGGCACACTTTGAGTTGTTGATGTCTGTTATCTTAAATATAAACACACATGTACCTGCACACACACAAACATATAAGTAAATAGATAGGTAGATATATCTTTCTACATATATGTATGCAAATATTACTGTATTAGTATTTATACAACCATTCCTTCTGTATTTATTGACATTAAAAAAGTTTAAAATTGAACAAATTTAATTATGACTTGTTCATCTTATGGTATAGCATAAATTATATTCTTTAGTTAAAATTACTAAATAAATATAGTGCTTTCTTCATATATGTACTGATCTGGATTAGGCATAATAAAGATAAACATATACCAATTTGGTTAATGAGGAAAGATGTCTCCTTATTCCCTAACATGGGAGATGAAGAAATAGCCTATCCCATAGGGCAACAGACCAGTACCTCACTATCCTACAGGCAAAACAATGATTCAAGGGTTTTAGCACTCACCTTTCTCGAACTACCTTGCCAGTATATCTGGATTGTTAGAGATAGTTAAGGAGGTTTTAGAATGTTAGAGCTGGAAAGGATTTGGGAAATAATTTAGTCTAAATCCGTACTTTGATAAGATAGCTGAGGCTCAGTTTCATTAGGTGACTTACTCAAGTTTGTGGAATAGGTCTCATCATTTCCAGTTTAATATTTTTTTCCTCTATATCATATTCCCTTTCTTTTCTGAAATTCTTAGTGATAATATTTTGTTTTCTATCATTTCCATTTCTATATGTATCTTTCTCGTCCCCACTCAAGTCATGTCATAACATTCTATTGAGCACTAGGATCCTCCCTTCTAAGGACAAAAAAGACTTTTGCCACAATCTCCTCATTCCCCCATCTGACATGGAGAAGCGACTCTTCTGCTCAAGTCAAACCAATCTCTCTATAGCAATCTCATTCCAACTCATCTTCTCTAGTAGATTGCACTCTCTGTCTTCCGCACAATCTTCCTTACCTATAATCTGTTTCTATCTACTTAATCCATAGGTATTGCTTAAAAATTTGTCCATGTTTTCCCCATCTTTAAAATTCCCTCACTTGATATCCCTCCCCCACCCCCCGCTGATGGGATATGTTCTCCCTTTCATGTCTAAATTTCCTGGGAAAGCTTCTACAATAAAGTTCTTCTGCTTTTTTTCCCTCTTACTCCCTTCTTAAGTCTCTGTAATCTGGTTTCTGACCTCATAACTCAACCAAAACTGCTACATTCGAAGTTCCTAACAATTTCTTGCTATTCTAATTTAATAGCCTTTGCTGAACTCTCTTTCTTTGCTGCTCTGCAGCCTTTGTAAATTCCAAACATCACCTTCTTGATATTCTCTTCTCACTAAGTTTTGTAATACTACTGACAGGTAGTTGATTTCAGGAAATGTCTCCTGTGACTAGAGTTTAAGGAATACTAGACAGTAGAAGCATGAGTGGCACTAAGAAGAGAATGAAAGCTTCTAAGTAGTAGAGAGAGAGAGATTAATAGAAAGATCTACTCTTATCCCTAAGTTTTTATGTAATGTGTGACCAAGAAACACCCAAGACTTATTGAACTTGAAGACTACTGCCCACTTTGCATGATTCATGTAGAAGTAAATGATAACACCAGTAAAAGCATTTTCCTTTACCATTGGTAAGGATCATGAGAGCTTACACAAAGGATCTGAAAACCATAGAGTCATGGATAGTATTTTCATTGTGAATTCTAGTACAAGGCAAATATTTTTTGAGGAAAAAGGAAGAATTGTGTTTTGACTAAGAAGATAGCTGAAATAATTGAGAAACTAACTCCATCAGATCATTTTTAGAGTTAGGTGTTTGGCAGATGTAAACAGTCCATATAATGTCTTTTTTTTAATGTATCAAGAGATTTTTTTATAGATTTTCCCTTTTCTTTTCCTAAATTACATTTTGTAAAGTATGGCTCTTAGAGAGAATGGGAGTTTTCAATGGGAATAACTGAGTAATATAAAAATAAAAGTTATCAGTTAAAATTTATTATAAAAAGAGAAAAATAACCCAGAAATACCACTTCTAGGATTGTATCCCAAAGAGATCATGGAAGTGGGAAGAAGACCAATATGTACAAAAATATTTATTGCAGATCTTTTTGTGGTGTCAAAGAATTGGAAATTAAGGGGATGCCCATAATTGGGGAATGTTTAAACAAGTTGTGGTATGAATGTAATGGAATACTACTGTGTTATAAGAAATGAGGAGCAGATGGACTTCATATTTCCCTGGTGAGACTCATACAAACTGATACTGAGTGAGAAGAGCAGAACTAGGAGAAATTCATAGACAATTACAGACACAAAGTATGTATGATGATCAGCTTTGATAGACTCAGCAATGCAAGGTTATAAGAGAAATCCAAAAGACTCATGATAGAATGTCTACATTCTGAGAAAGAACACGAAAGAACTAGAAAGAACAAAGTTTGAATGCATATTGAAGCAACCTGCCTGCTCTCTTTCTTTTGCTTGTTTGATCTTGTTTCCTCTTTCCCATTCTTACAGTCCTTCTTTACAACCTGATTAATGTCTAATGTGAAAGTATTTGCAGATCCTATACTTGAAAGCATGCTACCATGTGGGAGGGGGAAAGAGGGAGGGAGAGAAAATTTGAAATTCAAGGGACTGTAGAACTGAATCTTGTAAACTAAAAGTAAACAAACAACTTAATGAAGAAAAAAAAGAAAAAGAAAGTGAAAAATAAAATGATACAAGAATAGAATTTGGATATCTGGATAACTTTAAAATAAAGCAATGATGGGCTAGTAGCATGCAGCTAACAAGCTCTGGTAAAAAATAAGTGTTCTTAGAATCTTATAAATCTAATAAAAGAAATTAAGACCAAAATGGGGGAAAGGTACCTTCCCTATTCCTAAAAAATTTCATATAAAAACACTACAATATAATTTCATTTCTGAAAAGCAAATTTTAAGTATGGTCTTTCATGACTAGGAGACAAGGAATCAAGCATTTTAAAATCACTTATTACATGCCAGGCACTGTGCTCAGCATGTCACAAATATCACTTTTCATCTTCAGAACAACCCCATAGTGATGGACAATTATTAACATTTTCCAGTTGAGGAAATTGAAGTTAAGTATCTTTCCAAGGTTATGAAGAAAGTGAGTGTCTGAAGTTAGATTTAAATTTAGGTTTCTTGAGTCTAGGCATAACAGTCTATCCATTGTAGAATCTAACTTTCTCTAGTTCCTGAATTCTAGTCTAACATAAAGTTGTTTTAAATTAACTCTCCTTTTTCCAAATTGGATATAACACACATTTATTAAACACTGTGTAAAGAGTACCATAATATGTACTGGGTGCATGTAAAGTTCCAATAAGACCAATTTCCTTAAGAAATGTATAGTATTTTAGAAGGATAAGCTATAAATTCAAATTAAGTGCATTTACCATATTAAACAACTATTGAATAAAAATGTAAAGTGACATGTTATAAGTGATCTCAGGGGGGAAAATTTTTACCAGTAGAGGTCATAGATTTGTGAAAAAGGTGATTTTAGTTTGTACTTAAAAGATGGGTAGGGACTCACGAGAATAAAAATAAGAGGAAAGGAGGTCATTTTAGTTTTGGGGGAAAAACTGATGTCAAGGTATAAGAGTACTATGAGTTTGTTTGTTTTTTTTAGTATAGGCAGACATTTTCCCAGTTTAGTTTAATGAGAAGAATGTGAACATCATCATATGAAATGAGAGTAGAAAAGTAGGGGTGTACCAGATTGTGGCTTTTAGGAGTTATTCATTTTAATTTTACCAGAAAAGTTTGAATTTTAATTTGGTAGACAATATGGCATCATTGAAGATTTTTTTTGTATGGAAATAAGATTAATTCCAAATCTATGTATTGGAAAGATTTTTCCATCAGTAGAAAGATTGCTTGACTATTGAAGGTTTTGGAGGAAAGGAGATGTGTGAACACAGAAAAGCTATTGCAATTGTCCAAGTAGGAGATAACAAAGGACAGTGCTGGGAGAGTGAAAGAGGAATAGAAAAAAAAACAGAGATTTCACAAATGTTGGATAGAGGTAATCTGTAGGACCTAGTGGTTGAATGGATAGAAGTAGTAAAAGTGGTGAAAAACAGAAAAGTTCAAAGCAGTATCTATATAGAGTAAACCAGAAGGAGAAAACAATTCAAGGAGTAAGGCAATGAGGTCAGTTTTAAGCCTGTCAGGTTTGAAATGTTGATCAAATATTTGGGTCAATATGTCCTGTTGGAAGTGAGAGATCTAGTTCCAAAGCGCGGAAAACATGTCAAGACTCAAGATACAGATATGATAGTCATTTTCTTAGAAGTGGCAGTTAAAACCATGGGAGTAAATGAGATTAACAAGAAAGTGTATGGACAGAACAGGGTCAATGGACAGACTCTTGTGTAATACTTATATTAAGCATTAGGAAAGAGTGATTGGTAAAGTAGATCAACAAGGGAGGAGGTTGAGAAGGAGAACTAAGAAAGTGTCATTTTGTTGAACCTAAAATCTGACAATTAATTGAATATGTGAGCTGGGAGTAAGAGGCAGAGGATGATACTAAACTCACAAATATTAATAGCTCAAAAATAGGAGTGTCCTCCACAATTGACCTTTAGTATTTAGAGCCCTTCATAGTCTGACTTCAATCTATCTTTTCAGACTCCATTCCATTCTGTAATCTTAATTCTGTTCAAATTGGTCTATTTGCTCCTTCTTATGTATGACATTACATCTTTTGCTTTCATGCCTTTCAATAGGCTGTGCCCTAGGTCTAGAGTACATTCACTCTTCACCTTCACTTCTAGCTTCCTGACTTGTGCCACCTTCTCCTCCTTCTATACTTATGGTTCAAATTTTTAAAATCACATCAAAAATAGCTATGTATATATTTCGTATTTTATGTTAATGACCCACATTAATTTCTCTAGTAGAATACAGGTAAGTACCTTTTCCAGGACTATTTACTTTTTTTCTTTTAATCCTCAGGGCACAGAAGAGTGTCTGGCTCATAATAGACAATTAATAAAATACTTGTTCAATGGAATGTTGAATAAAAGAACCTGTGACTAAATTCATTGAAAGAATTGAGAAAATGACCTGAATTTTAATAAATTGCAGTAGCATTGATGGATACTGAGTGGTACAGGCAGATTACACAATCCTTGAAAGAGGAAAGGTCATTGAAGTGCAAAGGTAGAAGAATAGTCAGGAAGTGGCAACAAGGATCAAGAAGTATGTACATCCTTCCTCCTTCCTTGTGAGTCAGAAAAAGTAGGAGAATTAGTGACCAGAAATGTATCTTTAGGAGAAAGATAGTTTCAGGGTCACAATGTGGAATTTCAAAGTTCCCAAATCTTGAAGTTAGCACAGTTATGAGTCCCAATTCAAATGAAGTGGGTGTTAAAAGCAAAGTGGCAGAAGAAATGCTAGTTGAAATATTTGAGTACATAGGGAGCTGAAAATAGGCCAGCACTGTTGGAATAAAACTGAACTAGCCCTGGGAAACCAGAAACCTCTTCTGTCTCAGTTGGTTAATGAATTTTGTGTGATGTAATGAAATGAAGAAAATCTCACATATTCTATTAGCATAAAATGGGCAGATGATAGAGAAGCCATGATTCAGCCAGTGGCCTCTCTCATCCAAAAGAATCACAGGAATGCTATTTATATGTCCTGTCCCCAAAGAAAGAGAAGAGGTCAATGAATAACTTCTGAGCAAAGAATCCAGGAAGATCTATGGCTTCCCTTGCCCAGAAAACTTCTTAAAAAGGTTCACCTGTAGTTCAGATGCTGTAGTGCCTTTGGCCCAGGCATCTATTACTGGAGTGAACTCAACACAGATACTAGAGGAGAGTAGAGAATTTTCCTGAGGACCCATATGATTGTATTGCGGATTCGCAGGTTCTGCTTTGCAAAAACCAAAAAATCAAACAATCAAACCAAAACAAAAAACCCCAAAACAAAACACACACACACACACACACACACAAACACACACACACAGAAAAAACTGGGGCTCAGCAGAGTCCATGGTATAGATTGACATACTACATTCAAGGAAATGTATTACATACTAGAGAAACATCACAAAAGTGAGATAATCCCTGCCCTGTAGGTACTTGCATTCTATCAAGAGATATATTATTTCACAGATAAATAGGTTCAGCAAATATACACAATGGATATATATGTAAAGAGGGCAGGTTAATAAGCAATTGGAAAATCAAGAAAGGTCCTTAAAGGAGGTGGCAGTTAAACTAAACCTTGAAGGAAGCTAAAGGTTAAGAAAAAAGTAGGGATAGTGAGGGGTGGGGACAAAGGGAATGGGCCTCCAAGGTAGTGAGAATAACAACTCATGCAAAAGAATGGAAATAGAAGAATGGATTGTCTCATACCAGGAAGAGCAAACATGGCATTTTGACCAGAGCTTGGAGAGCATGAAGAGGAGTAACAAATAATCAGTTTGGAAAGGCAGGCCCAATGAAAAAGAAAGAGTTGATGAGATGAGGGTTAAGTAGAATCCAGCTTGAAAATCGGAGTAGAATCCACACTAGGACTCATCTAATGGGTCAAACGGGTGAAACCTGTGGTTTAAACTACAAAGATTTGGTGGCGGGAAATCACAAGCAAACATTCATGGTAGACAGCGTATGATCTCAATATGTCACTTTGCCAAGCCCAGGGGTGTAGGCATGTCTAAAAGCAGTCATGTGCAGAAGAACTCTGCTCTCTAGCCTCACCTGAATTCCTTTCAGCTGCAGAGGTCCTTCATTCATGTCCACAGTAATCAAGGAAGTAACTGAACTGGAACAACCATCCCAATTATTAAGTATTTATTGTGTAACAATGGTGCGTACTCAGACTTAGGGCTACCAAAAAATATTATACATGGTCCTTGCCCTGAAGGGACTCATGACCTAAGAGATTGAGCAAAACTATTTAGTTAAGCAACTTGGTTGCACTGAACTGACCTGGAAGTATATTGTTACTATTGATTTCCTACTGAGGTGGGACATGGGAAATAAAGGGAAAACTATGTCTCCTCCAAGACTCTATCTCAGAAAAGAACTCTCAGACTTTGGACAGCCAACACAGAAAATTTGATATCATTTTGGACTATGCTTCATTGTCACTATCATTACCACAAGAGACTAAATGAAATCATAGATGATTTCAAATACGGAATTTACCTTTTTGGAGCTGAAATTTCCTCACACTCAAAATGTGGGAATTGTTACATTGTTACTATTGTTAGAAGTGTAGTTTCAGCTAATAATGTGCAATAGAAACAAGAGGTATTACATGCACCATCCATCTCATAGTCTCCCTTTCCCCTCTATCTCAACACTTATTCTCACTCTTGATGAGATGGAACACGTTCTTCCAACCTTTCGTAATGCATAGATCCCATTAAGTTACACACTTGTAAAATCTCCGAAGGTTACCCACTGCTAACCAAATGAGGGGAAAATCCCTTGTCTTGGCATTTAGCGCCTTTCACACCCTTGCACCAACCATTTTTTTTTCCAATTTTATCTTTTCATTTCATATCTCTCCACAAAGACTCTGTTCTAGGCTGCTGTACTAGTCATCACTACAGAAAATATGCCCCCAAGGATGTCTGGGAGCCAAGATGGAGGAGTAAATAGTAAATTGCTGTGACTCTCTCATATTCACCTCCAAACAGTCACATAATATCTATATCAGAACAAATCTTGGAATGGTAGAACCAGAAAAAGATGGGGTGAAACTCTCTTGGAGCCCAACAAGCTTGCAAGATCAGTAGGGAAAGGTCTGTCTCACTTGGGTACAAGAAAAGCATAATGCAGGACAGGAAATGTTTCAGTACGCCAGAAGCAAGCTCCACTTCAGCAAACCAACAGAACATCCTGAGTCCCAACATAGTGGCTCAATCAAATGACAATATCAGGACAACCCATGTAGCACAGCATAGCCAGGGAAGACTACCACATGTTTTAGTGTAGCCCCAGGCAATCAGGCGACGTGTAGCAGAAAGATCTCTATGTGCTTCATAGTATTCCAGGAGGATAGCAAAAAAAAATGTTTATCAGTCTCAGCATACACCAGATACCAGCACTGGGCCCTGGCTCATCACCAGGTAGGCTGCCAGAAGGCTATGGCTTCCAGCAGCACCAACCAACCCCCAAGCAGCCTTCTCAGCACAGTACCAGACATGAAGGGGCCCCATAGACCTCAAATCAATATCAGTGCTGCATCACATAAATAGCCAGTACCTATGGTCTCTGATTCAAGAAGCCTGAGACTGTACCCCTTCTACCTAGTAGATCTCAAATTTAAAAGAAAGAAAAAAAGGTCAAAAAAGAACAGATTAAAAAGCAACAGAAAATAATCTGACCATAGAAAGTTATTATGGTGACAGGGAAGACCAAGATGCACACTCAGAAGAGGACAACAATGTCAAAGCACCTATGGGCAAAACCCCACAGAAAAATGGGAAGCGAGGGGTGGAGCTAAGATGGTGGAAAGGAAGCAGTAACTTTTCCAAACTCCTCCAAGAATTCAGTTGCTAAATGCTAAAATGTGAATTTGAATGGATTTTAGAGTGACAGAACCCATTGGGAGACAGAGCATAGCAGATTCCCAGCCCAGGAAAATGCCTATGCAGGTCTGGGCAGGGGGAATGCTGAGCACACAGGGGATGCACCAGTGCGGATCTGAAAGCAGACTACATCCAAGTGATAAGGAACATCAGCCAGCAGACTCACACACTCCAAGGGTGATTTGCAGCCATCTCACCACAGGACCCAGGATCATCTCAGCTGGGTAAGAGAAGACACAGAGCCCGCAGCAGGGAAAGCAGCTTCTCCTAGGGCTACTATCCCACAGCCTGGATGTTTAAAAATTATATACCCAAACCTCAATAAGTCTAGATGGAGGAATAAAACCTAATTGCTCTGATCCCCTCTCCCTGGCCCAGAAAAGTCAGGAGTGAAATGTCCCACCTGGAGTAAGATTCTGAATTAGTGGAAGCACCCTCTGGCTTGGGAGTAACTGAAGAAGGGGGAAGTGAGGCAGTACAGAGTCCTAAGCCCAAGAGGGTGAATCCAGAAAGCACTAACAACACAAGCCCAGGTGTATCTTAGCACCTCCTGTGAAATCAGCAGACTGCAACCCTGCCCTGCTGCTGGCTGCCAGCTACTGAGCCTGCTTGAGCTGTAGCCCAAAGAAACAGAGGTAGAAATCTGAAGTAGCCAGATCCCCCTCTACCAAAAGGTAACTCTGTAAGCCTCAGGCAACTCAGGAAACATTGTGAGTCCTGGCCTTGGCCTCAGTCTACACACTCAGTCACTACAGCTCACAAAGTGAACAACCAAACCCCTACCTCCCAGCCTGAGAAGCTCAGTATTTCTGCACTCCAGAAGCAGATATCCACTCTAAAAATGCAGTACATAGGTGATCACAATGGGCAAGAAGGAATCTATGAAGCCTAGGACCATTAAATCTTTTTATAGTGAGCAAGAACAACCAAATTTAGAAGGCAACACGGACTCTATACTCACACTGGAGACCACAGAAGGAAATGTGAATTGGTCTCAGTCCCAAAAAGCATTCTTGGAGGACCTCAAGAGGGATTTTAAAAATGAAATTAGAGAGGTAGGAGATAAATTTAAATCTATAGTGACCAAATTGGGGAAAAAAATCTCACTGAAGAAAACAAATCTTTAAAAAGTAAAATTGGATGGGGCGGCTAGGTGGCGCAGTGAATAGAGCACCGGCCCTGGAGTCAGGAGTACCTGAGTTCAAATCCGGCCTCAG
>JAQQSW010004726.1:0-14371 GCA_028646575.1 Pseudocheirus occidentalis | reverse complement strand
ACATATATGTCTATCTAGGAGGCTATATATGCATATGAATACATATCTGAGCATGTGTGTATGTGTATATAGAGGGTATAGGATCAATTGAATATGAAGGGATGATACTTTAAAAGGTGAAATTCTGAGGTGGGAGAGGACTAAAATGAGAGAAGACAGGGAGAGGCAAAATGGGGTTAACCATCCCATATAGAAGAGGCAAGGGTTAACTGTTACAACTTTACTTACAATTATTCTCATTGAATTTGGCTTAGGGAAGAAATGGCATAAACTCTAAACTGGGCATCATGCCACACAGGAAAGTAGGGGGCATGGGGATGAGAGGGGAGATGACAGAGGGGAAGGCAGGGTCTAGGGGAGGGATGCTGGAAGGTACACTTCAGTAAAGGGACAGGGACAGGGCAGAGAACAGAACAAGGGTGGAGGTACATATGATCACTGTAACAGTATGTCCACTATGAAGATGCCCTGTATAATCACACATCCACAGCCTGTATTGAATTGATTGTCTTTCCAGTGAGAGTGGGTGACAAGGGAGGAATCAAGAGAATTGAGAATTTAAAGTTGTACAATACCTGCAACTAGGAATTAAGATATACAGGGGCTGGGGCAGGGAGACCCTCCCTGCCTACCAGAAAGTTAGAGAGCAGATCAGGGGAGGGTCTTTACAATGGGACTGCTGTTTTAGGGTTGGAGCAGGGGAAAGATGGGGAGAAAATTTGTAATTCAAAAATCTCATGAAAATGAATGATGTAAACAAGAAAACAAATTTTCAAAATTTATATAAAAAAAAGAAATGTAATTTAGATAATAGGGAAATAAGAGGAAAAAAGGATAAGATATTTGAGGGCTGGTGAATTAAGGGAGGCAGTGGTTAGAATCAAAATAAACTTCTGAGAAGGGATGGGGTGGGGAGAGAGAGGCTGAGGGAGAGAGAAAAAGGAAGAAATAAAAGATAATAGTATGGAAAGAAATACAGTTAACAATCATAACTATGAATCTAAATGGGATGAGTTTACCCATAAAAAGGAAGCAGATAGCAGAACAGATTAGAAACCAGAACCCAACAAATTGTTTACAAGAGACTCACTTGAAAAAGAAAGACATATTGAGTATTAAAAATAAAGGGCTGGAACAAAGCGGAAAGATAGCACCCAAAGGGAAGAGCAGTTCTAGCAAAGGAGGGAAAGGGGGAGCAGTTTCTGGGAGTGAGGGTGCAGATAAGAAGGCTCAGGGTCCCAAAGGTGGTGGAAATGCAATAAAGGTCCAACATATTCTGTGTGAAAAGCATGGCAGAATCATGGAGGCCATGGAAAAACTGAAGTCTGGAGTGAGATTCGGTGAAGTTGCCTCACAATACAGTGAAGATAAAGCCCGGCAGGGGGGGAGATTTGGGCTGGATGACAAGAGGGTCCATGGTAGGCCCGTTCCAAGAAGCAGCATTCACCTTGCCTGTCAGTGGCCTGGACAAGCCTGTGTACACAGATCCCTCAGTGAAAACCAAATTTGGGTACCATATTATCATGGTTGAAGGGAGAAAATAAACTAAGTGGGGTGATTTTTATGAGCTTCAAAAAAAAATAAAATAAAATAAAGGGCTGGAGCAGAATCTAATATGCTTCAACTGCAATTAAAAAGGCAGGGTGGGGATGGGGTGGAGCAATCATGATCTCAGAAAAAGTAAAAGCAAAACTAGACCTAATTAAAAGAGAATCAACGAAACTGCATTTTGCTAAAAGGTACTATAGACAATAAATATCAAAAAATTTTACAGCAGCTTTCTCTGATAAAAGCCTCATTTCTCAAATATATATTGTGTATAGGAATGAGTCAACTTTATAAAAATAAAAGCCATTCCCCAATTAACAAGTCAAATGATATGAACAATTGTCAGAAAAAGAGATCAAAGCCATCTATATAGTCTTTGATGTAAAAAAAAATTATCTCAATAATTATGGATTAGAGAAATGCAAATTAAAACAACTCTAAAGTATCACATCACACCTACCAGAAATGACAAATGTTGAAGGGAATGAGGGAAAAATAGTGGAGTTATGAACTAGTGCAACCATTCTGGAAAACAGTTTGGAACTATGGCCAAAGGGTACCAAACTGTGCATACTCTTTGACCTAGCATTATCACTACTAGATCTGTATCCAAAAGAGTTCAAAGGAAAAGAACCCATATAAACAAAAATATTTATAGCACCTCTTTTTGTGGTAAGAAAAATTGGAAATTGAGGGGATGTTCATAAATTGGGAAATGGCTGAACAAGTTATGGGATACTGAATTTCACCACATAATCATCACAGATTTTATGGCAAATTTGAGCCGATATTATTTGTCTTTCAGTTTCCACCAGTCTTGCACCAGCTTTTCACTCACTGAAAACGGTCTTTCTGCAGCTGTGTTTCCATGCTGTTCAGCAAACATAATCACTTTCAACTTGAAGCCTGTAGAATAGTTTTATATTTATCCATAATCAGAAAGAAATGCTTCACACATTAATATATCACTGGCATATGAACTGTACAGTTTAACTAGTTCTGGAAGATGCAAGTCTTACCATATCATATGACTTACTCACGGCAGCTTTGCCTGCCCACCAGCTCCCCTTGTACTTTTGGCTCTTCATTGGGTTGAGTGACAATACCATTAGTACTACAGTGCTCCAAACAAACTACGCAAGTCAGCTTTCAGAAAAATACTGACAATGCACTTACACTGAGAATTCTAGGCTCACAGCTCACACTCCAAGATAGATAAATGCATATCCACGTGCCACTAGTGAATACATTGCTGCTTTGTTTACCTTTTAAATGGTGTGATAAACAGAACCATAAACTAGTTTTTGGACTGAAAAAACAGGGTGTGACAATCATGCACCAGCAATGATTATAGAGTGAAATATGGTAAGATTGTGTGTAATAGTAATGGGAATTTGAAGATCTTCCCTGCTCCTTAATAAGCCTAAAGGAATTTGAAGACCTTTCCTCACTTAAAAATAAACTCTAATCCCTAAATGACTGAATGCAATCCCATGGAGCCTATGGCGGGAGGAGTTTGCTGAAGGATGAAGCAGAACCCACAGGAAGCTGGGAGTTAAGAGCCAGAGAGACAGTGGGAGAGAGAGGATAGGCAAGGAGATAGATGGGCTCATGAGTAAAAGTTGGCTTTTTGCCAACTGCTGGACCAACTAGTCTTGTATTGGTTTTTGGGAAGGCAAAAGGACATTGTGGCTCTCTGCTATACTACAATGCATTAACTTCTATGTTGCTATGATGGATTTGATTTCCTGTGTTGGGATTTGGTTTTCTGGTGTCTGAATAAATTATTTGCTTAATCTTCTATATGGAGAATCTGCTACATTTTGTGATCAAGCACCATGTGGGAATATTTGTAGTCATTGTCAGTGCTATAAATATCGCATTGGTACCACATTATGATGGAGTACTATTGTGTTATAAGAAATTATGAAGGGGGTTGTTTCAGGAAAAAAAAAAAACATGGCAAGACCTATAGGAACTGATGCAAAATGAATTAAGAAGAACCAGGAGAGGGGCGGATAGGTGGCACAGTGAATAGAGCACCGGCCCTGGAGTCAGGAGTACCTGAGTTCAAATCCGGCCTCAGACACTTAACACAAAAACTAGCCATGTGACCTTGGGCAAATCACTTAACCCCAATTGCCCTCTAAAAAGCAGGGGGGGGGGGAGAAGAACCAAGAGATCATTGTGCACAATAACAATGGCATACTGATGATCAACTCTGAAAGACTTAGCTACTTCAATCAATATGATAATCCTAGACAATTCCAAAGAACTCATGATGAAAAAATGCTATCCACCTCCAGAGAGAACTGATAAACTCTGACTGCAAAATGAAGTAACATTTTCTTGCTTTTAAAAAAAATATTACTAATGTAGAAATATATTTTGCATGATTTCACATATATAATTGATATTACATTGATTGTCTTCTCAGTGGGTGGTGGAGCAGTGGAAAAAAGGGAGAGAATATGGAACTCAAAATTTAAAAAGAAAATGATTTTTAAATAAATGATTGTTTTAAAAACTGGTTCTCCAAAATAAAATGTGCACATAACCTGATTTTAAGTTTAATCCATTTTCTCCATCCCTTTTGTAAGTCTAGCCAATAAACAAAACAATAAATCAAATTCTGATTTTTAGTATTTACTGGTTTTCAAGGTGTAAATCATCACACTAAAAATTCAAAAACCAACTCTGCTGAAGCACAACCAGCTGGCTCCAGCAAATCCCTGCATCAGGGGGACTGAACAGTCCAGAATAATGACCAAATTATAAACCCAGGAGACTAAAAGAACCAGAGAAGCTATGACAAAAATAGGGAAGAGAAAATATCCAGAAAAAAAGCAGTAGTTTTAGTATCAAATGCTACAGAGAGGGCAAAAAGGACAAGGACTGAAAAAACTCAGTTGGATTTAAAAGATCATTGGTGATCTTGGAGCAGTTTCAGCAAACCAAAACATAAGCCAAGTTTCAAAGGGTAGAGTAACAAGTCATTAAAAAAAAAATAGAAGAAATGGGTATAGACAGCTTATTCCTTCCCCCTCACCCCTTAGGATTTGGTTAGGAAGGAGAAGAAAGATATAGAACTATAGCTTCAGAGAATGGTAGGGCCAAATGATGGTTCTTTAAAGACGGAGGAGTTATGAGTATATGTATGGGTAATAGGAAAGAAACCAGCAGAGAAGAAGTTGAAAATTAGGGGGAAAAGTGAACAATCACTTTTTTGGCACTCCTGGAAGAAACATGAGAGGATGGGGATCAAGTAAAAGACTTCCCATTGGTCCCCTAGGGTATAAAATGTGAAACTGTCGCTCCAGGTATTTTAGGAGAACTCCTATTGCCATTTGTGGTGAATATGGAAGCAGAGGAAAGCAGTGTTTTGTTTGAATTTAATTATGAATTGTATCCTTTTTCAATTCAACACTAGTCAAGTTGTTTTTATTACATTTTATGATCCCTGAGTGTCTCATTACATTCTAATCCCATGCCTGAATCACTGGACTAGCTGAACTAGGCTCATCCTGGAATATTTGGCATTTCTCAGCAGAGATTGTCTTTAGTGACTATGAGGTTAATATTCACAGTTCAAGTGGGATAAGAGTGATGTGAAAGAAAGGGAACCTTGAGTGACTGGATAGCCAGATACAGGATTCTGGTACTCTCTGGAATAAGGTATTGGTATTGTCAGGAATAAGGAGGAATGTCCCACTTCACTCTGTATGAAGCTTGTCAAAGAAACCTTTACTTGTTATTCAATAAAACAAGAAAATTAAATACACCTGAAAAGCTGGATCACCAACATAAGGAAAACAAAGATAAATTGTGTTTGTATATTGAGTAACTCATGTGAGCAGAGAATATACAGATGCATATAAATACACACACATACACACACACATATATTTTTAAGGATGCTGGAATGCAAAAAAGCAACTTTTGGATCTAGTTACAACAAAGGGGAATGTGGCAATGCCAAAGGGGATAGGGACTGATGAAAAGGGAAGCATGATATCTAACCCAGAAGCTTCACTGGAGAATACATTGATCCCTGTTAAGACTGGGACTCTAAAGAGCAATCAGAAGCAAGACTGAAAATAAGATTTAGGAATTAACACAAATGGGAAAAAAGCTTCTAGCTTATGCTAAAATAGTCTCCCCTGGAGCCTGAGGGACCACCAAGGAAATTAGGGAGTTGCAAAAAAAAGGTTTAAACAGTGAGGTAATGAATCACTAAAACAACAGTTCTGTCACATGACCAACAAAATGAAGAAGCAGACATTTTCTCCATTCCTCACTATCCATAAAACCTCTCCAAAACAGGAATCATACACAAGAGAAAAAGCAACTTCAGCTCTCTTCATGAAACCAAAAATGCTAATGAGGTAACAATCTGATGAACAGAGAATAATAATCCTTAATGTACTCACTGAGTACCCCTTCCCCACCATCCACCAATGCTACACAAACTGACCCACAGGCTCACAATAGGACTCAACTGCAGCACCCTTTTCTGCCAATGCAATAGAAAACCAAAAGGCAGAATAAGTCTACTCTGGCTGGGAAAGTAATTCAGCAACACTCTGTTGCAACTGAGCTCAGGCAAAGAACTGAAAAACAGAGGGAATTGGGTAGGACAAGAATATGTGGCTATGTGGCACTCCACTAAGTCTGAAAGAAAGAAATCAGCATCCAGCTGGGGCAAGTCTGCAGTTCTCCTGCCACCCCACCTATCTCCACCTCCCTGCCCCCAGAAGTCATTTTAGAAGTCCAGTTTAGAAGGAAGCTAAGATGGTTAAGGTGGTTTCCCCACAGAAACTGCCATCAAAAGGAAAGGAATTTTAAAAAACGAACAAGAGAATATAAAGGGAAAAGACTGAAATTACCAAAGATTTCAGGAGGAAGAAAACTCAGTGAAAACCAAAAACAGAAGGAAATAGAGAGACCAGCTAAAAGAGTTCAGATAGCTATGACTAAATATAGTAAAACAAAAAAAAAAGTGAACCAATACCAAATGAAGTTGAGGTTCCCAAGAGATTGCCAAGAAAGCATGGAATTGAATCAGGATGTACCTGAATACTTTAAAAAAAAAGAAAGAAAGAAAGAAATAGAATTCTGAAAGGTGAATTTATGGCTTGCACAGCAGAAATAATTGGCAAAACAGAAAAATGTGAATTCCCCCATGGCAAGCATCAAAGAAACAAAGGAGAGAACAGATACGCAATGCAAATATATAGAAGTAAAGGGCAATCTGTAAGAAGAGAAGCAAAAGGCAATAACAGGAAAAGAAAACATGATCTCTATAAAAGTAAAATTGATCTTGAAGACAAAATGTGTAGACAATTTAAGGATTATATGTGACCCAGAAGTACTAACATTTAAAAAAAATGGAACCCTATAAGAAATCATTAGAAGAACATTACCCAGAACTTCTGAAAACAGAAAACAAGATATAAATTGAAAGAATACAAAGATCACCTTCAGGAAAAAAAAACTGCATACTAGCAAACTTCAATTCCTGTAATAGTTCAATTTAATAATTTTTCCAATGTAAAAAAAAAATTCATCAAGTGACAAAGAGAAATAAAACAAAATTATTTAAATAAAAGGAAAGGAAATTTAACACAAGACTATACTACATCAACCAGAAACCACAGGAGGGAACAGAATCATGTAGAGGTAGCTGGTGATCCAACAGATAGAGTACTGGGTCTGGAGTCAGAAAGAACTGAGTTCAATTTCAAATGGATACTTTCTAGCTGTGTGACCCTGTGCAAGTCATTTCATTTCTGTTTGCTTCAGTTTCCTTAACTGTGAAATGAGTATAACTATAGAACCTACCTCAAAGGCCTGGTGTGAAGAACAAATTAATATTTGTAAAAATCACTTAGCACAGTACCCACCACATTGTAGGCCCTATATAAATGCTATTCTCTTCCTTCTCAATGTGTTCTGAATAGAAAAGGAGCTCAAGGTGCAACCCAAGATGACATGCCCTAAAAACCTAAACCTAAAAACCTATTAATGAAAAATGCAGCAAAAAAAAGAAAAATGTCCACAATAAAACTGTAACAGAGAAACAATTAAGGGCTGTCTTTATAAAAGTGTACAAGAAGACAAAAGTGAATGCAGAAGTCAAAATGAAATAATAGTGTAGAAATAGTCCTGAAACATCATGGACTAAATCCCACAACACCCCCTTAACAGGATGATTTATGGGACTAAATTACAAAACTGGAGGGTAGGGAAAAGTAGGAAAAGGAAAGGAAAAAATGGAGCAGAATATTTGTTATAACCTAAGCAAGTTAAAGGTTAACATTGAAGGGGAAATAACTGTTGTAGTCTCATTAAAAAGAGAGCCTGTGGGAAAACTGGTGAGGAGGCAAGAGGAGGGATTAACATGGGAAAGGAAGAGAGAAATCTTGTTCTAATGGTGGCAAGGGATAGCACTGATGAATGCTCCAGTGGAGGAAGGGAGATGGGGACTATACAATGAGTAAAATCTATAGGAATTCTGTGCTGAAACTACTCACCCTGCCTCATGTGAAAGGGAATCAAAGCTCCTTAAGGCAAATGACATCCAGGAGAGTGGAAAGGCAGGAAACTAGGAAAGAGATTTCATGGCAAATGGGGAGGGGGGCAAAGGACCAGAGGGCAGGCAAAGGTTAATAATGAATTGCATAACCAGGGACAAAGAAAAATTCCTACTTTGGGATAACATCTTCTCTATCACCTGCAGATACTGGTATTTCTAAGACTAAGGCACAACAGAAAAAGGCAGCTGGGGACAAGATCTACAGAGCAATAACCACACATCAAGTGCTTAGAAGGAATACAAAATATGTACCTTAAAAGCTTTAACCACATGAGGAATACAAAATCTAATAGACTAAATAAGCAAAAGGGTCATGAAATATAGAATAAAAGTATAGAAAAGACAGGAAGTAAAGACAAATAATGAAGTGGAGGTTAAAAAATTCCTTTTGAGAAAAGGCAAAGAAAATGAAATTTTAAATACTATTAAAAAACTGAAGGGGAAAAGAAGGGATATTTTACTTGAATAATTTTTTTTAATGGTAGAGAAGAATTAAACAAATGGAAGAAAAACCAGGGAAGCAATAAACAAAACTAGCAATGAGCAAAACCCCAAAAGTAAGGAAAGAAGTAACAAATTAATGGTGGGGAGCGGCTTCAAGAAAGCTGATTGGAATAGCATTGTCTTAAAGTAGATTAAGTTAAAAAAAAATAACTGAGGAAACAGTGTTTACAGAGGAAGAAGAAAAAATGCTGATTCAGAAAAAAATTAGAGACAAATGAAGGAAAATGTTAACCTGACTCTCATAACTTTGAATGTGGCTGGCTAAAACGCAGCATTCCCCATCCCCAAATTTAAAACAATCCAAAAGAACAAAAAAACCCCATGAACTGTTGCCTACACAACATACACCTAAAAAATAAAAATACACAGAATAAAAATGAGGAACTAGAAAAAATTTGCTATGCATCAGGTCACTCCAAAAAACGTAGTCATTGTAATTATGTTATCAGATAAAACAAAAACAAACATTCACAACATAAAAACAGTATAAACAAGGGAACTAGAGACAACAAACCAATACTAACATTAAACTCAGTGTCTGACAAACCAGAAAATATAAACTATTTAGCAAAGACCACCCTATTTGATAAAAACAAATGGGAAAACTGGAAAGAAGGCTGGCAGATATTAGGTTTAGACCAATACCTTACAATGTATTCCACAATACGTTCTAACTGGATACATGACCTAGGTAGTCAGTATCATAATATAAAAAATTAGAAAAGAAACCTCATTTTTCTCAGCTATGGGCAGTAGATATCTTCTTAACCAAACAAGAGACAAAGGTAATTACAAAAAATAAAACAAATAACTTTTATTATATTAAACTGAAAAGGTTCCAGAGAAACAAAATGAATGAACTTAGGATAAGAAGAAAAATAGTGAAATGGAGAGAAAATATCTTTATAACAAATTTCTTTGACAAGTTTTCTACTTAAGTTTTATAAATAACTAACAGATGTGTGTTATATATTTACATGTATGCATGTACATTCATATGAGGCAAATATATACAGATACACACATATGTATGTATTTGTGTTTGTACATACACACATAGATAGAGGGGAAAAAGAGGTAGAAAGGTAGGTAGCAGTAAGGAGGCACACTGGATAGAGTGCTGTGCCTGGAGATAGAAAAGACCTGAATTCAAATTCAGCCTCAGTCACTTCTTAGCTGCGTCACCCTGGGCAAGTCATTTTACCTCTGTTTGACTCACTTTCCTGAACTGTAAAACAGGGGGAAACAATAGCACCTACTGTCCTGAGTTGTTGTTGTTGTGAGGATTAAATGAGATAAAATGTGTAAAACGCCTAGCACATAGTAGGTGCTACATAAATGCTAGCTACTATTATGACCAGAAGTCATTCACAATATTAAGAGATAAGAATAGTTCTCAAAAGAATTGCAGACTACTAACAACCACAAATCATTAAGAATCAGCGTAATGCAAATCAAAACAATCTTGAGTTTTCATCTCACACTCAGCAAACTGGCAAAGATAACAAAAGATGGGAATAATCAAAATTGAAGGGATTGTGGAAAGATTGGCATATGAGTGCATTGTAGGTAGAGCTGTGAATCAGTAAAATCCAGGGGTGGGGAATCTATGGCCTCCAGGCTACACTGGCCCTCTAGGTCCTCAAGTACAGCCTAGAGGGCTACATGTGGCCTTGAGACCTGGTATAACCACTTAGGAAAGCAATTTGGAAATATGCAAAAAAAAGGTAGCTAAACGATCCATGCCCTTGGAATCAGAGATTCCATTTCTACTCTTCTACCCACCCCAAAGAAATCACTGATGTAAGAACAAAGTTACCATGAACACAAAAATATTTATAGTAGCACTTTTTGTGATGGCAAAGAATTGGAAACAATGTAGATGCCCACATATGCGAGAACAGCTAAACAAATTGTGTTACATGAATGCAAGGGAATATTACTAGCTATAAGAAATAAGGAACATGATGAACACAGAGGATCAAAAGATTAAGAACTGATGAAGATCAAAGTAAACCAAGTCAAGAAAAACATAAAAAGTACAATGTAAACAGAACCACCTCCCCCAATCAAAAGTGAATGTTGGAAAATTATAAAGAATACACACATCTTGAAAGAAGAGATATGAGAAGACACCCCATTTTCACTCCTTTGCAGAGATAGGAGGTTCATAAGTGTTGTACATTCACATATTTTCAGAATTTTTCAATGTATTGATCTGTTATGCTAATATTTTCTCCTTTTATTTTTTTATCCTTTAAAAAATACTACTTGTTGGGGAAGCTAAGTGGCGTAGTGAATAGAGCACCAGTCCTGGAGTCAGGAGGACCTGAGTTCAAATCCAACCCCAGACACTTAACACATACTAGCTACGTGATCTTGGGCAAGTCACTTACCCCTCCAAAAAGGAAAAAAAAAAGTACTTGTATGGGATGGTTTCCTGGGAGGGAAAGTGGTAAGGATCCTGGAAAGGAATAACAAAATATAAACAATAAAATCTTATTCTGAAAAAACAAAAATATTATTCTGAGAAGGGGTCCATAATCTTCACCAAACACCCAAAACACCCATCACTCATGTTAAGAACTCCTTTTCTGGATCTTATGAATGTCTTGAGGAAATCACTCTAGACAAGGATCTTACACCAACTTTCCAGGAATGTGATCAGAGAGAGAAAGCTGGAATGGAGAGGGGAAAAAAGTTCTTCAACTGTATACCCTTTTATACTGAAACATCATTTTATTCTAAAGACTTTTTTTCCCCCTTGTTACACATTTGTCTGGCTATGCATCTTGTTCATTAAAAAAAAATACCCCAAACATTTTAAAAGACTCCTCAGCCCCAAAGATGATAGCATTAACCTTTATACTACCATAACAATGAAATAAAAAATGAGACCCTACCATTAAATCTGGAAGAAAAAAAAACAATGACAACAGTATATTCAGATATTTCAAATTAATCCCTGCTCCTATCTGATAAGTTTTGGGCTATGGAGTTTGGGGGGTTGGATAGGGACACTTGTACCTAGGTAAAAAAACTGATATTACAAAGTTTAGATCTTTAAAATGAAATATTTCAATTGTGAGAGCCTAAATAACTAGACAAAGTAGAGCTGGGAATTAACCCCTTTCAAAAATCAATATTCCACACTTTTCCAAGTCTTATACAACACAATTATTACTTCAAGGATCTGCAATTTTGTCCTTTGACAAACAGGTATCAATCAACAGTCTGTCCTCCAAAACTTAATATATAGCACTCAGGAATTGCTATGGCTTAAAAAAATCATTGCCCTGTGGCCAACCTTTTCAAACCTAGCTAGACTGTTTTTCTCAGCAAACAATTCATTCCTTAAAGCCCTTCAGGCTTGGTGGTTTCCAACAGAGGTATATTAATACATTAGAACTCTAGTAGAGAACCCAAGATGACTTAAGTTACTGGGAGGCATTAGAGAAGGTCTTTAGTGGAGGCATTATTAAAACTCTAAAACTAAACTCACCTTTTTTCCCTTGCTAGTAGCTCCTCCCCAACTCTGCCACAACCAATAGATGTCGTTTCATTACTGACTCCTAGACAAAATAGCAATACAGGTTTTACGTGTTCTCATCTTCTTATCTGTACCATCCATTTACCATTCACATACTACTCCAGAGTCAACCCCATGGAGTGGAAAGTTCAGTCACCTAGGAGTCCAGAGACCTAAGTTCCAACCTTAGCTGTGCCACTGAATAGCAATGCAGCCTTGGGCAGGTGCTTTGATCTGTCTTGACCACACTTCCTATCCCTAAAATGAAAGGGATGGAAAGTTTCTTTGCCACTCTAACAACTCATACATTTACTGTAAACAAAAAAATTGCTAGGTCCTTGAGGATAGGAAACTGGCTATCATTAAGTAATGTTCAATAACTCCTATACTGAAATTTGCTTAGCCTACTCTATCCACTTAGAAACCTGTATCTAAAATAAACAAATGAATTGGAAAAAAAAAAGCAGTAGAAAAATTAGTCAGGAGTAGGATGTAATGGACAGGGAATAAGACTTGGACTCAGGAGCTCAAATTCCACTTCTGACACTTACTATGTTACCTTAACCAAGTCACAATCTTTTTTTTTTTGGAGGGGGGAAGCAAGGCAATTGAGGTTAAGTGACTTGTCCAAGGTCACACAGCTAATAAATGTGTGTGAGGCCACATTTGAACTCAGGTCCTCCTGACTCCAAGGCCAGTGCTCTATTCACTGCACCACCTAGCTGCCTCTTAAAATCTCTTTATGCCTCAATTTGCTTACCGTTAAAATAAACGGGCTGCACTCAGTGACTTCAACAATCCCTCTCTGCTCTAAATCTATAATCATATTTTTCTGGACTCCCTGATCATGGTATGATAGTATTATTTTCAACAGTAAAGGAGAAAGACCAAAGCTGTTTCAACACTCTTATTTAG
The DNA here is from genome assembly GCA_028646575.1 of Pseudocheirus occidentalis. Taxonomy (NCBI): domain Eukaryota; kingdom Metazoa; phylum Chordata; class Mammalia; order Diprotodontia; family Pseudocheiridae; genus Pseudocheirus; species Pseudocheirus occidentalis. The sequence goes on along the minus strand of JAQQSW010004726.1, from coordinate 1,280 downwards.
AAAGGGAGAGGGGAAATGGAGTAGTCCTGAGAGAGTAAAAAGTCTTTCTCCAACGAACATTAGAGTTCAGCTAAATTATCAGCTAACAAGATCTCTTAACCATACACTTCCTTTTAAATCTTACTCTCAAACTTTATCCCCACAAGGGAGCAAACAGAACAAAAACTGGCCCTCAGCAACTGCACAAAGCAGAGAACTCCCTGATTATGCCCCAAAAAGCCCCAGAATTATTTCTGATTAACATTAACTTCACTACCATTAGTATTAAAATAAAAAACCTTATAAGCACAAATACTACAAAAAATTGCAGATGGAAGTAATCAATCTGCTCTAAGATGCTAAGATACATGTTGATGATGAGTATTTTAAGGTTACCTCCTTACAGAAGAGCAACCAAGCTAGAGAGATTTTTCCCTGGAAAAGGTCATGAAGGGTTAGGTTAAAAGGAAATTTCATGTGTCACAGATTATTATACTTCACAAAACAAAGAAATGTTGAAAAAGCAACAGCTATACTTGAAAAATCCTAGGGAATCAGCAAAGATATTAGCTGAAACAATAGAGGTAACAAAATGATGAAAACCAAGCAGGACTCAAGGAGAGGAGAGAAGACCACCAACCCAGCCCTCTGTGGAGGTGAGAGGTACACAGGTGTTACACATTGCATAGGTTTCCAGACTTTTTCAGCATCAATCAGTTGTGTTCATTTTTTTGAAATACCATTTGTTACATGGGGTGGCTCTGGGACAGGGGAATTTGGGGGATAACAATGATGATGTACAAAACAGAAGACATCAGCAAAAACATTACATCTCGGGTTGAACTTCATGACTTCTGAGGTTCCTTCCACTTCTGTAGAGATGATTCCATTATATAAAAGATGCAATCATTCAACATATCTGAATGATCTGTGCTTGTCGTACTGAATCTTTGGTTGATTTTCGATGGAGATGGGGGAGGGAATAGATATCAATATTAAACATAAAGGGCAGCCTTCTACTCATGCTTTTTTTTTTCCTCCAACTCAGTTTTTAACTTATTCCCCTGAACTTATCTTCTTCAGTGGTTCCTATTTATTCATTGTCCTTTGATAAACCTCTATTTCTCTTCTCAAAGATGGTACTTAATCCCTTAGTTGTTTGTCCTTCATAGCCTGTGTACATGTTTGTATAGACACATACATGTGTGGACATCTATCATTTTGCCCACACAGCAACCATGCAAGATGAAGGAATTGGAAGGTTCTACATCTTCACTAAGGCAAACAACTTTCTCTAAAAC